>PVKA01037710.1:0-20787 GCA_004027165.1 Ctenomys sociabilis | reverse complement strand
CGGGATGGAGCAGGACGGCGGAGTCGGCCGCGCTGTCTCTGGCTGGTCTATATCATAGGTATTTTTAAAGGATTAAGTGGATTTTCAGTGTAAAGCAGTTAGTATCATGCAAATCTCAGAAGTGTAGCTAATGTTGGTGTAATTCTTTTTCCATGCCCATCCAATAGATTATACTATGTCTGTGGCATTATCTTGGAAATAACCCAAATTCCCACAACAGGAATGGATGAAAAAGATGTGGTTCTTTCGTACAATGGAGTATTATTCACCTATGAAGAAAGACAGACTCAAGGCTTTTATAGGTAAATTATTACAACTAGAGCCCATACTTATAAGTAAAATAAATCAGACCCACATGTGTAATTACCATATTGTCTCTCAAGTGTGAGAACATGAAAGAGTAAATAAAATCTGAAAGGTACAAGGGATATTCTGAAAGGGAAAGAAACATTTCAGAGAAGAAACAACTGGGATGAGAGAAAAGAGAAAACAAAGGAAAGAAGAAAAAAATTGTATGGTTATACACAGCATAGTTTTGAGAAGTGTACAACTGATTTCTATTGGTCTATTGAAAGGAATAGTAAATGCATATTTTTTCTTCTTTTTAATGTTTGGACGAATTTTGTAAGCTTATATCTGGTTATATGAACAACTGATATGAAGAACACAATATGCAATACAACAACCCTTGCTAAATTTTTGAAGAAGAAGAAGGAGGAGGAGGAAGACGAGGAGGAGGAAGACGAGGATGAAGAGGACAAGGACAAGGACGAGGAGGACGAGAAGAACGAGGAGGATGAAGGGAAGATTTTGTTTCTGATGAGCTCAGTGAAGGAAGTCCCCTCAGGGATTATCTACATGTTTTGGTATATAGGTCTTGCTCTATCTAGGTCTTAACCATCCAGCAGAAAAGTATAAAAATGAGGTAAACAATACGGGGCCATAATAATAAGTTGAGCTATAAATGGCTACGGTCGACAACTTCTTCAGATAACTCACTATTGTTGTGGAATGCTGGACTGTGTTGTATTGTGTCATGGAGTTCAGACACCTAAATTGGTTGAATGATAATAGAGTGCCCATCTTTGACAGGTATAGACAAAGGAAGTGGCATAGAAAGGAAAAATCATGATATGTGTGTGTATGGACAGTACAGTTGGGATAGATAATGCTGTGCTTCTACATAATTCTATGAGAGGTAAGATTTGCACTAATGGTGGTTGGACAGGATATTATGTTGGCTTCTAGTACTATGGACAACCACTAGGAAAATAACAAGGTAGAAAGTATTAATTATTGAATCTTTGATGTAATTCAGGTATAAAAAATAAGACATGTAAACAGCTACACTCTCTTAATTTACTGATGAGACATCTGCTATAATGTCTATAAGTTTAATATCATGTATGCACCTTTACGATACCAAAACATTATGAAAACAGTTTGTAATGTATCAATTTATCAAATGCACCCTGTTAAGGTGTCTTAAAACTGTCTCATTGATATTTGTAGTTCAATAAAATAAAAAATAAATAAAAAGAAAATTCAAAAAAAGAGAAAAAGATGGAGGAGGAGGAAGAGGAAGACAAGGAGGAGGAGGAAGGAGGAAAGGGGGAGGAGGATGAGGAGGACAATGAGAAGAAGGAGGAGGAAGAGGAGGACAAGGAGGAGGAGGATGAAGAGAACAAGGAGAATGAAGAGAAGAAGAAAGAAGAAGAAGAGGAAGAGGAAGGAAGAAGAAGGAGTAGGAGAAGAAGGAGGAGGAAGAAGAAGAAGAACAATAACAACAACAGCAACTGAAGTAAAGCAGTATGAGGTCCAGGACACAGTTCTGAGAGGCCCCTGTGGAGGTGTGGAACACAGAGGACTCGGTCCCAGCTTCCCACCACCACTGCGAGTGGGACGCGGACCATGGCAATACACAGTGGTGTACAAAGTATAATTATGGCAAACCAAAGGTGTCGCCAACCATTCACCTCTGTGAGATCTTGGGATAAATGACTAATACAGCCTAACTAATGAAGATTTCAAGAGGGGAGAAGAATCTTTACAACATTCTTAGAATTAGCTCATGATGACAAATATGAGGGCAACATTCACTGCTCAAATTACTTACATATGAATGTTGCAAGGGTCAGATGAAGGTCTCATATCTGCTTACTACAATAAACACAATGTGTAATTAGCAGTAAACCACTGCCTTCCTGTACCTGGCATCTGATCTGTAGGAGGCATGCAAGCCACTGCCACACACTTCTCTCACTAGAGCAGGCTCAAATGTTACTGCATGCTTACATTTTTGTTCTGCTGGAACCAACCCAAAGTCATCACATGGAGTTATTTCCCCATCATTATTTTACTTTATTTAATTTTATTTTTTATTTTATTTTATTGGAGACAAGAGTCTCACTAAGTGGTTAAGTTGCATGGGGAGAGCTTCAATTTGTAGACTCCGACCTCAGCCTTCTAGAGGGCTAGGATTATAAGCATATATCCTGCCATCAAAACATTTTGACAAAAAAAAAAATTTTTTGACAAGAAAACAATTTAACCAAATGAGGAAACCAAATTTCTACTTCCATGGAAGCTCACAGATATCTTAGGTGCAACTCCAAGGTTTTGTGTAGGACATTTTTTAATGATTATTGATTGATTGATTGATTGATTGATTGATAAGAATATGTCTCACTATGCAGCTTGGACATATAGTGATCCTCCTGTCTCAGCCTCCCCAGTGCTGGGATTACAGGCATGCAGCACCACACCCAGACATATTTTTCACATCTTACTCTGTTGTCCTCTGTTCTCACTATGAATAAGTGGATTATGTACACAACTTTCACCAAAGAGTAAATTATGTTCTCCCTTCTTTTCAGAAAGCTGTTTCCAATTTCAATCAATCTAGATCTTCTCCTGGGCTTTGGGAACAGAGAGTCAAAAAACCTGAGATTGAAAATAGTACAACAGAGACCAAGGAGATGACTCAGTGGAATAAGCTTTACTCTGGGAAGTATGAGGGCCTGAGTTCAAGCCCTGGTTCTGCCAAAGAAAGAAAAAAGAAAAGAAAAGAAAAAAGAAAGAAAAGAAAATAGTACAACAAAATTTTCATGTAAATATGCACAGACATTTTTTAAAATCATTTTCCCCTTAACAACATATGATAACAATGATTTAAACAAAAGTTGTGTTAAACTAGGTCTTATAGGTAACCTGGAAGTAATTTAAAATTTAAGGGAGGATGTGTGCAGGTTAAATGCAAATGTGGCATTTGTTTTAAGAGATTTCAACTTATACATATTTGGGATCCACAAGAGTCATAGAATCAGTGCCTTGTAAATAAAAATGCATGATTATGTATGCATTTATGCATTATTTATTCATAACCAATTCTTGAATAAATTGATTTGTGCCTGAAGATAGGGTCTTAGCAACTCTCTGCTGCTGGAACAAATTAGTTGACTCCTACAATGTAAAGGAGGAGAGTTCTACTTTGGTCCACCCTTTCTAGCCATTGGCAGGTGGCTCCAGAGAGCAGAGGAAACTGGTGGAGGAAGGGTTGTTCAACCCAATGACAGGAAACAGCATGGTCATGGAGCTGGGGAGAATATATCCTTCTACGTCACACCCACAGTGACCCAGCTCCAACCAGTGCAATGCAACTCCTAATGGTACATCTCACTACTGAGCTTATCAATGAGTAAATCCATTGATTAGTACAGCACCCACATGGTCCAATCACCTTCTACCCACAGGATACTTTGGATTCATGTCATTACCAATGGGAATATAGAGAAAACATAGTCATAGGTTTGGAGAAACCTTTGAGAAGACTATGTATTTCAACAGCAGGAGGCACATTCAAAGTAGATTTAATCACAAAGGAAATGGTGGTCAGTTTTTTTGGAAAGGAAGTGAAATCCTGTGCATCCCCCACCTTCTTTGCAGCCCAGCAGCTCAGCAGCTCCCACTTCTGATGGACCCTTCTGCAGAGACAGGATCAGACTTGGAGCAGCCAGCAGAGACTCTGTACCTATCACGTTCCTGTTACAACTGTGTAGAGCAAATAAGTGACAACCTTTGAGCAGGCCCAGGATGCTATCATGACTAAACCTTATAAGAAAAAGGAAAGGAGAATGAGCAGAGTGAGGAAGAAGGGCAGGAGGAGGTTCTACCAAGTGCAATTGCTTTATGCCATTCTCCACAAAGAGGAGAACACTTTCCCTCTGCACTAGTCTAGTTTATAGAGCTTTTGCTCCACCAATCATCTTATGTACAGATAAAAGGTATCCCCCACTCGGGTGCTTTATAACACAAAAGAGAGCAGAAGAGCTAGGAATACAGAAGTTGCTTTCTTTCATCCAATAAGCAAAGTAGCCTAATTTTCTCAATGTGCTCTTGAGCACTTATTGCTTCTGAGTTTAATGACTTTATTCTAAAACCTCTTTGTTTTCATGCAAGTATGATGTGAATTAGGAAACTGGTGTAAATTCAATTAAGCAGGCATTGTTTGAGCAACCATTATGAGCTACACATGTTCCAGAAACAAGAAGTCAGCTCTCAGTGCCAGGTGCTTGTGCCAGATATCACTTGTGCTCTTAGAGAAGTTTGCTATCTGAGAGTGAGGATGTGTTGCAACAAATAACCTGTAATACAATGAACACAGTTTGATCAGTATAGTAATAAAGCCCTATTGAACAAACAAGAGAAGTGACCAACAAGAGTGTTGGAGGAAGATTTCCAGACAAAAAGGTCTACCTTACAGGAACAACACCTGGGGGTGGGATGAGACCACAGGAAAAGAAGGCAAGGGTGCCTCACAGCACGGTCCCTGTAACAACCACTTATGGCTACAGCTAAGAAAATAAACTGTTTCAGAATCCTGAAACTGGGGCTGGGAGATGGCTCAGTGGAAAAAGCGCTTCCTTGGTAAGTGCAAGGGCCTGAGTTCAATCCTTGGGTTCACCAAAAAAAAAAAAAAAAAAAAATCCTGAAATTTAGTTAACATTTCTTGTGAATATAGATGCAGAAACCTTCTACAAAGCATTATCAAACTGAATTCAAACACATATTAGAATCACTATGCACAATGACAAGTGAGATGTATCCCATTAATTAAGATGGTTTTCCATGTCATAATTCATTAATAGAAAGTTGTTCATGCACAGAACCAACAGTAGATGCAAAAAAGAGAAGAATTTTACTAAATTCACCTATGATTGATGCAAAAAGAGTCCAAAAACTGAGGAGCAAAAAGTTTCTCAGTACACCAAAAGAATTTATGAAAACTCTTTAGTTAATATTACAATCAGTGGTACAAAGCTGAGGGAATGCAAAGTGAAAGCTAGCTCTTCCCTTGTAGAGCTAAAACAGCCAAAAATAACAAATTTTCAGACTTATATGTCCTTATTTCAAAACTTACTACAAGGAACAATAATCAAAGCAGCTTGAGACTGGAATATGCATAGGAATTTAGAGTGATGTGATAGAACTGAAAATTCTGAAATAAAGCTCTACAATTATTGTACTGGTTAATTGGTTCCCAGTATAGGAATTGTTATATAGTCAATGAAGAAAGAACAGTCTTTTCAATGAACAGTACCAGATGAAAATGATGAAGTTGGATCACACTTTAAACCACATATAAAAAATTAAATCAAAATAGATCAAGGTCCTAAACATAAAAGCTAAAACTATAAAATTTGTAGAAGGATTAATTAGAATTTCTAATGACAAAGGATGAACAATTTTTCATATATTTATTTGCCTTTTATATTTCTTCATATGAGAAGTATGTGTTCATGTCAGATGCTCATTTTATGACTGGATCTTTGAACTTGGAGGGGTCTGATTATTTTAATTATTATTTTTTAAGCTGTAGATGGAAGCTTTTTCCAAGAAAGAGTTGGCCAAAACCTTTCCCAATTCATTGGTTTTCATTTTACTCTGTTGGTGTTTTCTCTTAGATAGTATCTCTCTCATCAAGAAATCAACCAATAACAAATTCTGGAAGGGCTGTGGGGAAAAAGGAACCCTGCTCCACTGTTTTTGGGAGTGCAGGCTGGGAAAACCATTATGGAGATCAGTGTGGAAATTTATCAAAGCCTATGCTAGGAGGTTCCATTCAACTCAGCTCTTCCCCTCATACTACAGTGGAATTTGTACACCCGTGTTTACAGCAGCACAATTTGTCATACCTAAATCTCAGAAATACTTAAAATGCTCATCAACTGAGAAATAGATAAAAACGATGTGAAATTTTACTTAGATATAAAGAAAGATAAACTCAAGGTTTGTATGGGTAAATGGATGCAACTAGGAATTGTATCTATAAGTGAAATAAATCAGACCCATAGGTGTAAACCTTCTATAGTCTCCCTTGTATTGACTCCCTACTATAAGAACTTGAAAGAATAAATAAAATCTAAAAGGTACAATGGATACAGTGAAAGGGAAAGAAACTTCAAAAGGAAGGAACTAGAATGAAGGAAAAGACAAAAGAAAGAAGGGAAAAATACATACACACACACCACACGATAGCTCCAGTACTACTAATTTGTATTGGTTTATTGAAAAGAACAGTTAATTCTTACTTTTTTAACCAATTTTCCATGCTTATATTTTATATTCTGAACAAGCACTTTCACTTATTTATTTTTTATGTATTTGGTACAGGGTCTCACTACACAGCTCAGACTTACAGTGATCTTCCTGTTTTTAGTCTCCCTATCGCTGGGGTTACAGGCATGTACCACCAAGCTCAATCTCAGTGGCTGGCTGACTGCCCCAAGGGGTGGGACAAGGGGCGGGGCTTGGACCCAGGCAGCATGTGTGCCAGGGATCAAACCCCTATTCCTGCCCTTGCCTAAGCAGACCTTTAGTCTGCTGAGCTATCTTGCTGCCCTGAACAACTACTTTAAAGACAACAATACGAAATTTATTGAATTGCCATCATCTTTTCTTTAAAAATGTGTTTTGTTTCGAATGGGGTTTTTGATTATTTTTTATTCTTTTTAGAATAAAAATTTGCTCTAGACTTGTCCAAGCCTAGGCCCTGTAAGTGTGGGGGAGAGCTTCTGCACTCCCCTGTGCCCACTGCACCTCTCCAGACCAATTGCAGGCCCATCACATAAGTGAGACCTCTTGCCCTGCTTTCAGGACCCCTCCACCACTTCAGAGCCAGCCCAAGCCTCCTTTGGACTGAGAAATTCCTCCACACTTTCCAGACCCACCCAGGCCCAGTGTCCCAGAGAGAGTGTGGGAGAGCTTCTGTGCTCTCCTGAGCTCCATGGCCCCTCCAGACCCAGCCCAGGCCTGTTATACAGGCCTAGGGTGAAACTCTGCATGTGACAAGGGGCGAAAAACTGCCTAGCTGATCCAGGAGCAGAGCATCTTGCCAGAGGCGCAAACAGGTTCACCTCCAAGGACTGCAGCAGGAAGGGGCTGAGCACAATAACCAGACCCAAGCCAGGCACAACTGGATGAACTCAAAAGTAGTAGACCTGCACCCAAGGTTTACTAGATGCTAAGGTTATAACTGCAACAAAGCTCTACACCAAATGTCAGAGGACAGTGCTATGCAAAATGACAAAGAGAAGGAGAAAAATGCAATCTCAGGTCCTGAGCCCACACAGAACAAATGCTGAAGAAACTAGCACAGCTGAAATGTCTGAATTAATAGTATCTGAAGAAAAGAAGCAACAACAGAAAGATATAGAAAACCCCAGATCATAATTAATCTCTCAAATAAAAAAATATCTGAATTAACAGCATCTGAAGTAAAGAAAGAACAGCAGAAAAGGATAGAGGAATTCAGATCAGAATTAATTTCTGAAATAAAAAAGAAAACTCTGAATTAATAGCGTCTGAAGTAAATAATCAAATGCAGAAACATATAGAGGAAGAAGATCAGAAAATAATCTTTGAAGTAAAAGAATTAACAGCTGCTTCTCAAGAAGACACTGAAGGGCCAGGAAGATGGTTCAGTAGAATAAGCACTCCCCTGGCAAGCGCAAGGATCTGCTTTCAATCCCTGGTTTGGCAAAGGAGGAGGAGAAGGAGGATGAGTAGGAGGAGGAAGAAGAAGAAGAAGAAGAAGAAGAAGAAGAAGAAGAAGAAGAAGAAGAAGAAGAAGAAGAAGAAGAAGAAGAAGAAGAAGAAGAAGAAGAAGAAGAAGAAGAAGAAGAAGAAGAAGAAGAAGAAGACACTGATAACAAAAAATACAGTAGATTAAAAAAGGGGTAGAATCCTTCAATGAGCAATACAAGAAAGAGATAGATCTCATGAAGCAAAATCAAAGAGATATAGAGGAACTTAAAATTTCAGTAGCAAGCTTGCAAAACCATTTGAATGAAAGTGAAGATAGAGTTTCAGATATTGAAGATGCTGTCACAGCTAGTGAAAAGGTAAAAAGGATCCTTAAAAACAACTAGGATGAAGGAAAAAATAATTCATCATCTGCAAGATAATGCAAAGACGAACAATGTGAGACTAATAGGCATCAATGAGAAAGAGTCAAGATAAATGATATAAAAAGAATATGGGTAGAATTAATAGCAGAAAATTTCCCAAGTATGAGGAAGCAATTCTGACATTCAGTTAACTGAAACATACAGAGCTTCAAATAACTTCAACTGAATTAAAAATACACCAAGACATATAACAGTCAAGGTCCAGAAATCCACAAGACCAATATACTGAAAGACACCAGAACAAAGATCACATTTAAAGGAAAAGCCATCAGAATAATGGCCAACTTCTCTTCACAAGCCATGAAGTCAAGAAGAGCAGAGTACTTCAAGTCCTCTATGAAAACAAATTCCAGCCCAGACCACTCTATCCTGCAAAACTCTCCTTCAATTTTGATGGAGAAGTGAAATAGTTTCATGACAAAGAACAGCTGAAGAATTTCATGATGACAAACCCATCCCTACATAGGTGTTCCAGAGACCATAACAATGACCATAACTCCACAAACGAGAGCAGAAGGAACCCACTAAACAGAGCAAACAATTAAACACAGGACAAAAAGGAGTAAACAACAGCAGGAAAATAACATGTCGAGTGTAAATCAATGCAAGTCAATTGTAATCATCAAGATAACTTGACTAAAAGAAATAGACTGGCACAGTGGACTAGGAAACAAAATCCACCAATATGCTGTATACAAGAAACACACCTAATTCATAAAGTTATTCAAAGGTTGAAAGTTGAAGGATGGAAAACAACCCTACATGCCCAAGCACCTCAGAAAAAAGAAGAGGTAGCAATCCTGTTCTCAGACAGTCTCAATTTCAAACAAAGAATGATCAAACAAAATAAAGACCACTATATACTGGTGAGGGGATCAATTCAAGCAGAAGAGGTAACAATCATAAATGTATATGTACTAAACATAGGTGAACCCAACTATATAAGGCAAATCTTAATGGACATGAAAAATCTAATATCCAATACCACAATATTAGCAGGAGACCTTAACACCAACTTATCCCAATCAGCAAAGAAGTAGAAAAACAAATGGACTTAGTGGACATATACAGAGTGTTCCACCAACTGACAGCTGAATATACATTTTTTTCAGCTGTACATGGGTCATTTTCTAAAGTAAACCACATACTGATCTATAGGTCATGCTTAAATATATGCAAGAAAACAGAAATTATCCCATGCATATTGTCTGGTCACAGTGCAAAGAAATGGACAATAAATGAGACCAGAAAACAAAACAAACAAACAAAAAAACCATAAATACATGGATATTAAACAATACCCTACTCAGCAAAAATTGGGTCACAGAAGAAATTGAAAAAGAAATTCCACAATATCTACGATTCAATGAAAATTCAACCACTAATTATCAGAATTTATGGAATGCGATGAAATAGTTTTCAGAGGGAAATTCATAACTGTGAACTCATACATTAGGAAAGCAAAACGGGAACTAATACATCCTAATGTTGCACCTACAACATTTAGAAAAGGAAGAGCAAACCAAATCCAGAGCCCAAACACGGGAAGAAATCATAGAGATGAGCAGAAATTAATTCAATTGAGAATAAGAAAACAGTTAAAAGAATTAAGTAATCAAAAAGCTGCTTCTTTGAAAGATTAAATAAAATTGATAAGCCCCTAGATATCCTCATTAAAAAGAGGAAAGAAAACATTCAAGTACATGTAATAAGGAATGAAAAGTGTGTAACTACCATAGATTCCATGGAAATTCAGAAGATTGTCAATAGCTACTTTGAGACCCTTCACTCTCACACAACAGAAAACATGGAAGAAATGGACAGATTCTTCTAAAGGTACAAATTATCAAAAAGGAATCAAGAGGATACAACTCTCAATACCCCAATAACAGCCAAACAAATACGAACTGTAACAAAAAAAACCTACCAACAAAGAAAAGTCCAGGTCCTGATGGATTCACAACTGAATTCTATAAAAAATTTAAGGAAAATATAATCCCTATATACCTCAAACTCTTCAATGAAATTGAAAAGGAAGCAGCCCTCCCAAAATCATTCCTGGTGGCAAGTAGTATACTGATATCGAAACCAGGTAAAGACACAACTTAAAAAGAGAACTACAGGCCAATCTCCCTCATGAACACAAATGCAAAAACCCTCAATAAAATCCTATCAAATAGAATACAGCAAAATATCAAGATTATACACCATGACCAGGTAGGATTCATCCCAGGGATCCAAGGATGGTTCTATGAATGTAATACACTATATCAACATTTATGCAAATATACAAATGTAATACACTATATCAATAGAGTTAAATCTGAAAACCACATGATCATCTCAATTGATGTATATAAGGCTTTTGACAAATTCTAACATTAATTCATGTTCAAAGTCCTAAAGAAAATTGGAACAGATGGACTCTACTTCAAATTGAAAAAAGGCATTTATGAAAAGCCAAAGGCTAATATAATTCTAAATGAGGAAGAAATGAAAATTTTTACTCTCAGATCTGGTACAAGAGAAGTTTGTCCTCTGTAACCTCTCCTATTCAATATAGTTCTTGAATTATTAGCTAGAACCATTAGACAAGAGAGAGAAGGAAGGAAGGAAGGAAGGAAGGAAGGAAGGAAGGAAGGAAGGAAGGAAGGAAGGAAGGAAGGAAGGAAGGAAGGAAGGAAGGAAGGAAAAGAGAGAGGGAGGGAAGGAGGGAGAGAAGGAGGGAGGGAGGGAAGAAATCCCAAGTAACAAAAGCAAAGTAGGAGGCATCACAATGCAGGACTTAAAATTATCATCACTGAAAACAACATGTTACTGGCACAAAAAGATACTAGGACCCATCGAACAGAATAGAAAATGCAAACACAAGTACACTCAAATATTTGGTTTTTCACAAAAGGATCAAAAACCTACACTGCAAGAAACAGATGCTTCAGTAAGTAGTGTTGGGAAAACTGACTATCCAGATGCTGAAGATTGAATTTAGACCTACATCTCTCACAGTGTACTCAACTAAAATTAAGGTAGAGCAAAGAACTAAATTTTAAAGCAGAAAGACTTAATGTACTGGAAGATGAACTAGGTAAAACTCTCGAAGTCATAGGCACAGGCAAGTACTGTACTTTCTGAACAGAACAAGAAGCAACAAACTAGATCATATCAAATTAAAAAGCTTCTCCATAGCAGAAGAAACAACCAGCAGAATGAAAAGGCAAGCTACATGATAGGGAAAACTTTTTCCAGCTATTCCTCAGATAACCAACACCTAGAATATCCAAAGAAGATGAAACATTAGCCCTTCCCATAAAAGATCCAATCAAAAAGTGGGCAACTGAAATTAGTAGACACTTTAAAGAAAAATTACCAATGGCCAATAAATACATGAAGAAATGTTCAACATCACTGTTCATTAGAGAAATTAGAATGTAATTCCTGAGATTCCATCTTTCTCCAAAATAATGACTATTATCAAGAAATCAAACAACAAACATAGGGGGGTAGAAAGAATCCTTCCACTTTGTTGGTGGGGTTGTAACTAGTACAACCACTGAGGAAATCAGTGTGCTTATGCCATTGAGCTGTCTCCCCAGCCTCCAATGTGGAGATTTCTTTAAAAAGTAAACCTAGAAATTCCATTTCACCCAAGTTTTCCTCTTCCTATTATCTCTCTCAAAGAGATAAACACATCATAATGCAACAATAACTATATATCCAAGTTTATAGCAGCACAAGTCATAAAAACTAAACATCTTTTATACAGGGTCTCCCTGCACAGTTCAGACTCCTAGTGATCCTCCTGCTTCAGCCTCCCCAGCTCAGGGATTACAGGCACGTACCACCATACCCAGTTTCGGAGCCAGTATGGAGTGCAGTATAAGGGATCGAACTCAGGCCCTTGCACTTTCCAGGCAGGTGCTTCAGCCTCCAAATTATCTCCAGGCATCAAAACTAAATCTTGACAGCAGCCTGTGTGTCCATCAACAGATGATTGGAGAATGTGTTTGCATTTATATCCAGTATTATTCCAACATAATGAAAGATAAACTTGAATCATTTTTAGGAAAATGGATTGTCCTTACAACTTTAATGTTACATGAAATAAATCAGACCCAGAAGACAAAAGACATCTTTATATGAGAAGCCCAAATTCCAACTAAAACCATATTAAGAGACAGATAGTATGGAGTGGATAGATCTTTATCTGGTGTGAAGGGGACTGAGAGTCAGAGGTAGGGAGAGGTAGGTGATGAAAAGGAAATGGGAAAAAGCACTGGGACATGTTCTGCCCATACCCAACTCCGCACCATAATATAAACAGTGTAATGCAGACATGTACAAATGAGCGAAGAGCCCGGAGTGGTGGGTGGAGGGCAGTTACAGACGTGGAACAGGTCTTGATCTACCAGCCATAGGGAGGCTCTAGAGGCCCATGTTGAACCCAAGTTACATGTGCATCATGCTAGACATCGAATGGAAGATGAGTGGGGGGCACCATGCATGTATGTAGAGAAAAATAGTTAGGAAGACCTGTGGACAGACTCCCATCAACAGCTGATAAGGGTGTATAGATCACAGCAGGGATAATAGTACTGGATACAAAGAGAGATATTTAGATGATAAAACAGGCAAGCCTAGGTAACTGGTTGAAGCAGGAAGTGAAAGGAATAATTTCTCAATACTAGCATTCAAGTATCCAGCCTGGATATCTGAATGGACGCCAGCACATGGTCTGAGATAGGAAGTGAATCTCACTCAAAACATTTGCTTTCATAATCCCTGGAACAGCTGGAATATCAGGGTGACTTTCCTGGAATCGCATTCATGCATTGTCTCAACAATCTCAGTCATCCCATGTCCTTTCCCTGGAAGAAGCCAGATCCTGGGTTTCCCAGCAGAAAGTCCTTTCTGCCTATTCATCATTTAAATACTTGTAGTAGATTGCAGCATAAATAGTTTTTTTTTTTTTTTTTTTTTTTTTTGGCAGTACCAAGGATTGAACTCAGGACCTTGTGCTTGCCAGGCAAACACTTACTGTACTGAGCTCCCTCCCTTAAATAGGTTTTTAACCTTTCTCTTGGAGGAAATGACATCTGCTTTTCACCACACTTAACATCTGGATATTCCAACAAAGCATATAATTACCCTGAATGGCTGAGAAGTGCCAATGGATTGCAGCCAAGTATCTGGCTAAGACCATAACATATAAAAGCAATTTGTAGAGATTTGCCTGAAGTACTCCAGGGCAAGAGGGAAAATGATCTTTCTGCCAGGTGCACTGTCAAGCATACATACCATACAGAGTGCACATCACACTAGGTTGCAGGACTCAGCTCTGTGACTTTTAAGAGCCATTCATCCAGAGGAAGAAGCTATTAATCCATGAGCAGCACAAGGATGATGACAAATGACAAGACAGAAGCATGAGCAGGGATTGTAATCCCATGAGCAAGGATTCTCAGATGAGTCTGGTAAGATGGGAAATTGGATGAGCTTCGAACTATCACTGGTGTTTAGTAAAGAGATAAGAAGTAAAATCTCAAACAGAGGCCTTGGATATGTGAAGGTACACAATTTAAACAGTGTGATATTTGGTGAGTGTATAATTCCATAAGGCAGGAGAGAATTGTATTTCTAGGAATGAAAAGAATCTAGAAGGTCAACCTGGCTTGGTGGGGGAAAGGCTTACATCTGCAGGGAAGTTTGGATGCTGTCCCGGAAGCCAGAGGACCAATGAAGGATGGCGGTGGCCAGCTCTGCTTTCCAATGAGCCTGAAGAGCACTATTAGGAGATGGAAGAGGTGGCCCTGCTAAGAAGGTAGATCAGGGGACTCTCTGAAGGCTCTCCAAATATCCCAGTAATGAGGTGAAAAGTAGCCTGAGTGTTTTGAGAGTTACACACAGCACTTCTGAAGCTGTGGGACTTAGAGAAGACACTAACATAATCTCTGACTCAAGTCCTTGTTCTATCAACATAATGGAAATAGTGCTTAACTCAGGGAAGGCTCACTACCTTCAGGTTAGGCTCACTAAATTTAGAGCTGGGCCTTAGGACCTGCCAAGGCATGCAAAATAGCATAAGGTAAGATGATTCAGAGGCATATGTCATACCTGTTGCATGTTAAAACACTGGAGACTGGGATATGTGAAACTTCTTAAACCAACAAGTGGATGTCTGAATGTGAAAAACCCTCTGGTAAAGTGCTAGCTGGAAGGCCCACAGATCTGGAGTTGCACCCTGGTTCTAGCACCTGCAGGCCTTGCTATCCAAGCCAACCCTTTGAGCTTCCATCTAATTTTAAGTGATGACATTCCTCTTGGAATCAAGTAATGTGAGGGAAGAGCTCTGCTTGGCCCTTGCCATGTGTGAGGGCTCAGTGGCAAATGTGAGTCCAGAGTTTTAAATTTACCACTAAGAACTGGGTAAGAGTAGAAACGAGCCTTGCCCCAATTCCATCCCACTGCAAGATGATATGCTCTTATCTGATCCATGTGAATGAAAAGTGTTAAACATAAAAGATAAATTTATGAGGTCTTGTACTTATTATATGGAAAAATCAGAAAATAAAACATTCTCACAATTTAAATAACAGATAAAATGAGAAAATTCCAATGGAGCTGTAAACTACTGAACTTTTCAAGAAGCTACTGAAAACATGTAGAGATTTAGATATAAAATAGGTCAAATTAGTAATATAGAAAATTCCCACAAAGAAAATTCTAAGGCTTGCATATTTGGTTGGATTTATAAAGAACATCAGTTCTAACAAAGGCTTGAATATCATAAAACTAGAAAAATATAAAACCAAAAATTCACAGAATAGCATCATTTATAAATATCCTCAATAAAACACTGGCCAACTAGGTCCAGACATGGCCCCTGCTTGTCCACACAGTTCTCTCCCAGCAAATTAAAAGATCAAATTCCTTTTGGAATCCATGCAGGTGGTTTGAGAATATGTCATAAATTAGCACATCAGCAACCTTGGAATAATAAACATTTCACAGTCAGTTCTCTCTCTCTCTCTCTCTCTCTCTCTCTCTCTCTCTCTCTCTCTGTCTCTGTGTGTGTATGTGTGTGTGTGTGTGTGTATGGCTCAACCTGTCCTATAGGCAGGGCTGGCACAGCATATGGTTCCAGGTATTGAACTGAAGTCCCTGCACTCGCCTAAGCAGGTGCTATCTCACCAGCCCCTGGTCAGTTCTTATTTAATGTTGGTTGATCAAAGAAGATTAAAGATTAAATCTTACCTTGCCACCAAATTGTTGAATTATTGCTGCAAAGCGTTTATCTGACTCATTTGCAATTTTTGTATATCCTCCAGGAAATACCAAAAAGTTCAGAGATCAGAACAAAAGGCTAACTTATGTGCAAAGTCTTAATAACAGTCAAACATATCAGAATAAACATGTCACTTAAAAGAATGTCCAACTTCCTACTTGTGGGAAAATTAATTTACTATGTATGAACCACCACAATGATAAAGCACTCTATTAGGAAAAGCTTTAACTGTCTTATATGTGAAAATGTGGGGGTTGGGGAGGCATTTATCTTGAGGGTCCAAACATGTTTGGAAAAGTATTCCTGGACTCCAAGCAGTTTCATCAACCCACACCAGAGTGGATGCAGCAGGTCATCATGTCCACCCTGCATCTTTCTTTCTTTTTTTGTTTTTTAAGAGCTTTTACTTTTATTTTTTTGGTACAGGATCTCAATATGCAGCTCAGGCTCACAGGGCGTGCCCAGAGTCCGGGGGCTGATGCAGCACACAATACTGGGGATCAAACCCAGGTCCTTGCACTTGTCAGGTAGGCACTTAGGCCACCAAACTCTTCCGAGTCCCACACTTCCTCTTTCTAAATAAAAACATAACTAAACCCAAAAGTTCAAGCTTTAGCATTCGACCTCCTGATTCCCAGCCATGGACTCCCTAAGTATACCACGTCCTCCATTCCGGATGTGCCTTCTGCCAGGCACTTGGGGTGGGTTTGCTCTTCCACAATCACTTGCATATATCTTGTCTTCCCACTCATTATAATTTCACTACAGTCCAGCCACCCAAGCAACACGAGATCAGCATTGGGAATTTCTTCCACTATGCCTAGTCTCACAATTTATCTGTGTCTCGCCCTTTGAGCTGTGGAAGAGCTGGGATGAAGACTGAAACAGCTCTTTTTCCTGTACTCTCTCATAAGGCCTGCCATGCCCGAGGCTCCACACGGCTTTCACAGAGGGCGAGGGGGCTCAGAGGCTGGGCTTCCACACCCGTGCTTGCTGGAAGACTGGGTGCACACTGCCCCGCAGCCTCCCGCCAGGAAGGGCCGCAGCGGCTCCACTGTGAATTCTCCTGAGGCCAGAGGCCGGGTCTGCATGCTCACCTGACTGAGGCATGGGACGTGCTGGGGAAGTGCCCCAGAAGAGACCCAGGAAGGGTCACGCTGATGCTACTGGGAGGAAGAGCACAGTTAGGCTGCAGTCACGATATAACTCGTCGTTAGAGATCAAAGGCTTTAAGTGTTAGACTCTGTGTCTAATATGAAGATCTACAGAGCACCCATTTTCCTCTGCACCATTTGTGAAAGTGAGAGAACGCCTGCTCTGTAGTCCTTGGAGAAGCCAGGATTCCCGTATGTGATGCGTTATTCGCATTAGTGAGCCTTGCTGTGGGCCTTTAAATTCTTTCCAGTCCTCTCACAGGAGAAAATGCAGGCATCCTGACTGTTCAGTGGAGAGCTGGGGCCGCAGGGGGAGGAATTTCCGGGAAGGTCCATCTTCCCTGGCTGCTCTCTGCACTTTCTCTGCTTCTTGGATGCCATTCCGTGAGCAGCTGCCCCTCTGCAGTGGCCCTGTGCTGTGCCATGCCGCCTTGGAGCCAGCCAACTACGGGCTGACACGAGAACCATGCTAAACCTCACCCTCACATTGTGAGTGTCAGGCTTGTGTCCCCAGAATAAGGAAGAAGTAACACACTGGTTGAGCAGAGCACCCCATGATCCAATCTCCTACCTGAAGCCCCACCTACCACCACTTGAGGAAATCCAGACACTGTACTTAGAGTTTAAATCCTATGCATTGTACCATATTGGTTTCCAGAAATAATGCACTCACATTTCCACCATGAAATTCCAAGGGTGCCCATCCTTCCAACACAGCCAGCCCTGTGTGATGTTCTTTGGCAGAAGGAACAGTGAAAGAAAGGCTTTAATTTGCATTTCTATAATGATCAATGACAGTGGGTATGCTTCCAGGTCATTTCCAAACCATGGTATTCTCTCAGAAAACTCTTTAAACTGTTGATTCACTACATGCACTCAGTGTTCCACCACATGGTTTATCATGCTATCAATTTATAGAAAGCCTAGGTATACTATGCAGAATTTGCAAAATGGCACAAAGTGGTGGACATGCCCCAAATGCTGAAATTTGGGGGACCCTGAGGTGTTATCACCCTATCTCTTTATCAGGCTACACATAGGACTATCCATTTGCCCCATTCTTTTTTTTTCTGTATTTTTAGGGAAGGGTCCACAGGGTGTTCAGGGTCTCACTACTAGATTGGACTCATAGTGATCCATCTGTTTGCAGTCTCCCAAAGAGCTGGGATTACAGGCATGGGCCACCACACCCAATCTCAATTACTGTCTCTGCGCACCTCAGGGCAGGGCCAGCATGGCAGGCCCACAGGTTGAATCCCAGCCCCTGTGCCTGCTTGCAGGCACTTTAATCTGCTGAGCTATTTGGCCAGCCCCAACCCCATTCATTTAAAAGGTGCTGAACTCATAGTATCCACTTTTATACATGATTCAGTATGAAATAAATTGACCAAAAGTGCTATTTTATATAAAATTATTTAAAACTATAGATTCCAATTTATGTTTTCTCTTTTAGCATTTCCTTTTGTTCATTGTACCTTAACATAAACTTTTTAGTCTTATATAATTAGTCACATCCATCTTTCCTTTGTGGAATTTTGTATTCCTAATTGTGCAGCTCATGAGGGCAAAAAGTGCTCGGGACAGTACTGGTACAGAGCAGAAGCTCAACAAACACTGAACTAGTGAATTAACTACCGCTCATTGTAGGACACACAATATAATGGAGCTGTACACATAGAGAAAGCAGGACTCGTTTCCTCTACCATACAAGGGAAGAGCCCCGCAGTGTTGGACGTCTCCTCAGTACTTTATGCACCGGTCCCTTTCTCTTCCACTTCCCATTCCGGGTGCTCAGCAGCTCCCTTTATTGTAGTAAAAGACCAGGGAGGAGGCCACAGGCCTAACGGAAGCCCCTTTCAAAAGCAAGGCCCCAGGACATTCTATACCGAGGTCCCTCTGCCACTCTTTAGTGTACACTACTTGTAGACTGAAGCCTACATCAACCACCACATGATTCTTCTGAATCAGCTGCCCCTGGCTGGCATTGCCTGAAATGAGTCCGTGAGGCTTTGTGTGAGTGGTCTTCCATGGCTTCCTAGTGTCAGAATCCCTCTCCTATAACTACACAGAAAACAAAACAAAACAAAACAAAAAAATGCGCAGTATGCCGGGCGTGGTGGCGCATGCCTGTAATCCCAGCACTCGGGAGGCTGAGGCAGGAGGATTGTCGTGAGTTTGAGACCAGCCTGAGCTACAAAGTGAGCTTAAGGCCAGCCTGAACTGCATAGTGAGACCCTGTCTCAAAAAGACAAAAAAAAAAAAAAAAAAAAAAAAAAATGCGCAGTATGAATGGCAGTGTGGAGCATCACAGAAAATACTGGAAGAGAAGTCAGGCATCAATTGAAATCCTGTCTCTTCCCATTATGCTGTACGATCTTATGTTTCAGTTCAATGCTTTTGGACTCTAGTACCTGGTATATTAAAGAAGTATAACAATATCTACCACAACAATCTGTCCTAAAATATCTGAAAATTTTAGATCATCAGTAGTAGTTGTTACTGAAAAACAGCATTTCCAAAGCTTTTGAAAGCGAATCCTTGTTCCTCTGCAAGAAGCCTCCGCGGGCAAGATTCATGCGCATTTGTGAACAGTCTCCCCGATCTCCATCAGAGACACAAAGCTATGGAGAACAGCAGATGTGTGGTCAGAATTATCACTGGGTTCTTCCCACATGCTTGGCAGCACAGCCTATCATTCATGCTGCCAGGGAACTTTCAGGGGAAAGGAACTGTAGTTCCAGGGAAGATTTAAGCAGCAGATCACACTGGGATTCTGCCAGCCCATCACCCTGAAATAGTGTTAATAAACTCTCATCTTCTAATGTTCTCCATAAATTTATTGGATATTACTTGACCACTTATGGATACTTTCTAACATTTCTATGCTATGGTGTAGAACCCTTCCTTTTATGGCTCTGCTGTTATTCTACAGCCTTAGGAGAGAATGCAAGATCAAGGTGTGTTCTCAGTCAGTCAGCTTCAGTCCAGGGTCCATCCTATAATAAATTTCCCTCAGTGTTGTAAAAGTTTAACAGAGATGGAGGTCTGTGAATGAAAGTAGAAAGTGGAAAATGAGTTGAAGTCCAGATCTTGAAAGTTGATTGGTGTATGAGGGGCAAGGGCAGGTGGAGATGGGAGTTCTTTTGCACATGGGGCCTTTCCATGGGTTCAGTGATAACAGAGAATCCCTGGCATAAGCTTGTTAGAGCAGAAAGGGGGTCACACAGCAGTGATGTTGCTCTCTCCACACTGCTCCCTCTTTAGGTATTTTGCTTTCATAGTGTCAGAGCATCCATTCTATAAGAACACCAAAATCTTCAAACTTTTCATGACATGCATCCTATTTGCATATGGCATCTGCACACCACGTGCTGGACATTATCTCTATATCATTATTTTTTAAGAATTCTTTTCTTGAATTTTTGTTTATTTACTTTCACTTTTTATTTTATTTAATTGTTATTCATTTTTACAAGCAAAAAGGTAAAATAGCAATGAAATAGTTTCAAAACAAGTTAGTAGAACAGTTATGATAATTAATACATTGCATATTATTGTCTTTGTAGTAGCTATTCAGAAGACTAGATACAGGAATAATGTTTTCTCTAAACAATATTACTTAAGAAGAGTTGATCCCAGTTGTTGATTCTTTCAAGTGCTTCCCATGCGAATATATGTTTGTTGATGAACTCTTTACCTACCCCTATGTCTTCAAGAGTTCCTCCTACTTTCTCTTCCAGGAGATTGAGTGTTTCTGTTTTAACGTTTAGATCTTTAATCCATTTTGACTTTAACTTAGTGCATGGTGATAGAGCTGGGTCAAGTTTTAGTTTTTGGCATGTAGAAAGCCATGTTTTCCAGCACCATTTGTTAAAGAGGCTAT
>PVKA01037709.1:0-20806 GCA_004027165.1 Ctenomys sociabilis | reverse complement strand
TTGCCTAGCAAGTTTTAGGCCGTGGGTTTAATCCTCAGGACCAGGGGGAAATGGCACAAGCCATTACTAATAGAGGAAGAGGATATTTTTGCTTAGTCCTCTCAAGTTCTACTGAGAGGACATCCCCATCAAAGGATGTCCATAAGCCAGGCATGGTGGCGCATGCCTGTAATCCCAGCACTCGGGAGGCTGAGGCAGGAGGATTGTTGTGAGTTCGAGACCAGCCTGAGCTACAAAGGGAGCTTAAGGCCAGCCTGAACTGCATAGTGAGACCCTGTCTCAAAAAGACAAAAAAAAAAAAAAAAAACAAAGGATGTCCATTGCTTCTGATTCTGTGGCCATCCTGTCACCGGGCAAACACTTCCAGTAGTCTCACGGCTTTGGTGGAATTTGAGTGCCAGACACACGTGACTTCCCCTGAGGTTCTGGAAGATACCCAGCAAAGTAGGAGAATGCCGCAACATAAGCCCCAAGTGAGAGGGAAGTGGAGCCCTGCAGCTGCAGCCAGCTAGACCTCGGTCACACAGGGAGACAAAGCAAGAGAAATGGGGACATGAGTGAGCATGACCAGCTGTAATACAAGACAGCTTACCTGGAGCAAAGAAGGGAAAAAGGACACAAGCCACACTGAGGAGACACTTAAGAGGACCTGCTGGTAACGTCTTACATAGGGTGCCCTGCAGACACTCCAGAATTCTGCATTAAAATTCCCCTTAAAGCTTCCACTACAGGAAGTGAGAGCAATTTACTGAAAGTTCTTTCAACTCTCTCTCACCATAATGCCAGCACAACAGACCTGGCCCTATCCATCCAAAATTTTTTAACACGATTTATTTTCCTGTAGGCCACTTCAATACTATAACAGAATTTTTTTAAAAAATATGACTCACATATTGAATAGTTGCTTTGTAGCCAGCTCCTTGGAATAGGTCAGTTATTAAAGTGAAGAATGTGTGTCTTCTACTTCAGTAACAAATTACTCTTTCAGCAAGTAGACTATTGACACGAACCCAGAAAGATGACCCACCTTCCATGTTTTGGCTTTCAAACCATAGCCACCATCATAGGCTGGACTCAGACACTCCTAAGTTGATTTTCCTCCACAAAGTTTGGACTTCATCATCTCTGCTGACAAGTGTGTGGCGATGTCCTAAGGTGACACAACCATCAGACAATGGCTCCATTCCGTAAAGATTGTGTCATTTGGGCTGTGCCATGTGACATGTTAGTGCAGTTGTTTGAATATGTTTCATTTTTCTTTGTTTTTGGCGGTACAGGGGATTGAACTCAGGTCTTTGTGCTTGCCAAGGAAGAACTTACTCCACTGAGCCATCTCTCTGGCCCCAGTTGTTTGAATATGTTGTGTTTATCCATGCAAAAAAAAAAAAAAAAAAGGTAAAACACAACCTATAAGTATCAATTATAAAAATCAAAACTTCTCACAGGCTTTCCATACAATTGAAACTTGCCAGGATGCTGAAAGCATCAAACCTTTAGCTTTGCTGGTATTCGCTGGACTCAAATTGGGGTTTGATCCTCCTGTGAGGGAAAGAAAACCGTCTCTGCTGGATGTGGTACTGCAGGCCTATAGGGAGGCTGAGGCAGGAGGATCACAAGTTCAAGGCCAGTCTGGGCTACATAGTGAATTCAAGGCCAGAAAGTGAGACCCGGTCTCTGAAAGAAAAAAGGAAAGAGAGAGAGAGAGAGAGAGAGAGAGAGAGAGAGAGAGAGAGAGAGAGAACATCAACAATTGGTTCTTAGGGATAACATGTAATGAGTTGATCATTCATTTTAGTTCTCTGAATTCAGAACTCACGTGATAATAGTTGCTTTAGATAGATCACCTGTGTTAACAATTGTACGAGAACTTACACTAAATCAGTCTGAGCATTCCCATCTTTAAAAACCTGAGGCACAGAGAGCTCCCTCAGCCAGATGCCTAGGATGTGGAGGATTCATCCACACGTAGCAGGGGTCAGCATCAATGTCCTTAACCAGTAGGCCACACTGCTTCTTGTGCAGTTTGGTTTAAGGCCCGATCCGGAAGGGCACGAACGGTCTCTGCCCCAGGTGGTGCCGATCAGAGTCCCTCACAAGCTGTTCTCTTTCACACTCACAGCATCTCTGCAAGAGGCACCATGCAGTGGCTTCATTCCTCCTGTGGCTGCTCAGGAAAAGGGCGAGCTGAACACCTTCTCCACCTGTCCACCCTGGGCCAACCTCGCTGTGGCCCCATACCTTTCCTCAGGCTGTTCAGAGGCCCCTCCATGCCACCTGCTTCCCTCTGCTGGTGTGGGAGGCAGGTGGAAGGAGGAGGGATGGGGCTCAGGGCCAGGAGCCCTGGAGACCCCGATGCAAACCTCTTGGAGAGAGGTGCCCAGAGAAGAGTACCGGCCTGGAATAGCAGAGAGTAAGGGGCCAGGGTCCTTGAAATGGGCACTAAGGAGTACAGGGTTTCCTCAGGCAGGAGACGGAGTAGGAGTTGCAGGAAGCTCCCTGGTGAACACTCACAGGTCTTCCAGTATGTAGCTGGGGAAGCTGTAGCTGAGGCACTGAGTGTGAGCTTTGGGGAGGGCTTCAAAATGGGCCTAGGGGTCTACTCATGGTGGGAGCTGCAGCCCAGAGAGACATGGCAAAATGCCCCCAAGTGGGAGCTGGCCTGGTCTGCAGGAGTGGAAGAAGGGCTTCAGAGGGCCAGAGGAATGCCCCAAGCCAGGAGAGCAGGGACTTCAGGCAACATGTCAGCAGCCAGCTCCCCAGGACGTCCCTATAGAGGTCTTTATCTCCAGCTCTGCATGCCTGAGCTGTCTCTCCAAGGACAGACCTCCCTGCCTGGGCTTTGTAGCACCCATGTCACTCCTTCCCCATTGGGCCCTCAGAGAGGTGATGGCTTTACCCTGAGGCTCCAGGTGGCAAGACAGCGATGGGTGCATTACACAGGTGACCTGAGTCTCACAGAAGCGGAGCTCTTCACCTTGACCCATGCCATCTCTGGGCAGCAGCAGGGGGAAAGTGCAGCCAGAGTGAAGGGAGGAGGAGCAGTGAGGCCACAGACAGGGCAGTGAGGGCCACTGGAGATGGCCCAGCCCATGGCGTCCGCCTGGGCATCAGTGGAGATGATGGCGAAAGGCAGTGCCAGTTCGCACAGGGTTGCCAAAGCCTGGGTGGCACAGCCGCATCCTTGGCCCTCCTGGCCTTGGGCAGACAGCGGTCTTTGCAGGAGCCACATGGGGCCATGCTGGAGACAACATTCACACCGCACACCACCAGGCTCACCCACCGGTAACGTACAGGGCTGTTCACACTCCAGAAGCCCTCGGAGGGGAAGGGGCCGCCTGAGAGTGCCGAGAGCATCAGGGACACATGGGAGAGTGGGAAAGCAGGGTGCAGATCCCAGCGGTGCCCACAAGCCTGTTGGCAGCTCAACCTTGCTGAGCCCAGTTTCCTGACACGTACAACACAGGTCATAGCAGCACTAACAGCAGAGGGGTGGGCTCTCGCAGAAGCGCTGCTTTTTGTCCTGACACATGCAGTTCCCCAGGTGCCTGTCTGTTGGTCTCACCTGCCTCGATTCTCCTGCCCACTCTCAGCTTAGAGGAGAGGATGCTGCTCTGGCCTTGTGGTGCTACTGATCTGTTGCTGTATTTAAAAACAGTCCGCAACTTCCTAAGTCAGCAAACATATACTGTGTATGACTTCGTGAATAAGAAGTTCAGAAGCAGCCTGGCCAGGCAGATGCGGCTTAGAGTCTTTGTCAAAGTTGTGGAAAAAATGACCTGGCCTTGGTCATCTGAGGACTAGGTTGGAGCTGCTCCCCCGATGGTGCACTCACGTGGCACCTGAGAAAGGCCTCTGCTCCTGGGCACTGTGGTAGGCGGCCTGATCTCTCCCCGCGGGAAGGTTGCCAGTCTCTCCACTGCACTGAGTGTCCTTCCAACATGGAAGCTTTCTCTCCCTCAGGGCAAGTGACCTGAGCCATGCCACCCTCTGTGAGCTGCCTTGGGACCCACGTGCTGCTGTGTCCACTTTCTTGTTCACATTGGAAGGGGGTCAGTGAGTCCACTCACGCTCACAATGGGCAATCAGATGCCACCTCTCAAGTCTGCCAAAGAATGTTGGAAAGCATTACAAAACCCCACAACTTCAATTCCTCCAACTCACATCTTTTGGCTTTTCCTATCCAGATCAGCTGCATGAGGGCCTTTGGACAGTGAGGAGCCCCCTGTGTTGGAGTGCTTGGTGAGAGGGGTCCTGAGCTAGTCCTCAGAGGGCTTTCTCAAGGTTCCAAAGAGACCTTGGCTGGAGGCCACCCACACCCCTGCCAGCCCCATAGTGATTTCCCAGGTTAGACTGCAAGAGAGCATGGGGCTGCCTGAGAGCCCAACAGCTATTCTGGGCACAGCTAAGACTGAGACTGCAGGAGATGCAGGCATACACGGGATGTCTCTATCATCCCATCTTCCCTCACCATGGGAATCACCCAGGGCAGATTCCTGGGAGCCAGCGCTACTGACAGACAGTGTGGGCAGGTAACAAGAGCTCCGAGGGACTTGCCGTCAGGACACCCAGGAAACACCCAGACCTAAGCAGGAAGAGGCTGTGCTGATCAGGAGCCACTGCTGCCCTCAGCCGCTGGACCTGTGAGAAGAAAAACTAATTACGGCACCCTGATTGCCTAAGGCGAGCCAGGAAAGAGCAGCTTCTGGAGCTATTCCCACTCTGGGCTTGAGCCGAGAAGGCAGGAGTTTAGCAACTGGAATTCAGTTCCAGTAAACTCCCACAGGGAAATTTTGCTGGGTTTTAGGTTCAATAAACTCCCTCAGGGAAAAAGACTGTAATTGAAGCAGGCAAAGCAGGAAGACCCATCTTTCCCTGGAGCCTGAGATGCATCTGAAGAAGACCCACGGCTCCCCACATACCCAGGAACTTGAGCGGGAGATGTGTTAGCTGGGCTTAGCAGCCTCCTCACCTCCAGCCCGAGACGGCTCTGAGTAAGAGTGAAGCTCCTTCTCACTCAGGAGGGCTATTCTCCACTCCCCTGTGAGTCACCCCACACAGGCAAACCCAGAGTATGCTGGACAGAAAGACAGAGGGGAAGGGGAGGGGAAGCCAGGCCAAGGGGTGGGGCAAACTGGCGAATCCAAAGGGTATGTTTGCAGAGACTTGGGCTTTAAATTCCATCTCCACCACCTCCTAGCTTGTGCCCTTGAGTAAGATGCACAGCTTCAGTTTCTCCACCTGTAAAATGGGAACAACCCCACTGCTGTGGCTGGTGTAGAGAGGTGGCAAAGTA
Source organism: Ctenomys sociabilis (assembly GCA_004027165.1). Classification (NCBI taxonomy): domain Eukaryota; kingdom Metazoa; phylum Chordata; class Mammalia; order Rodentia; family Ctenomyidae; genus Ctenomys; species Ctenomys sociabilis. The sequence goes on along the minus strand of PVKA01037709.1, from coordinate 15,513 downwards.
CAGTGGCCTATAGCTCAGGTCTGGAGCCAAACTTTCTGATGGCCTGCTAGTTACTAGATGTGTGGCCTTGTACAGGACCTCTGACTTCCAAAAACTTCAGTCCTATATGTAAAATAGGGTAATAGAACTCCTACCCTACCTACAGTCTTGCAGCGAGGACTCCATGAGCTGATTTACATAGAGCAGTAGAATTCTGCCAGGTTCATAGTAAACACCTACACGCACCCTGCATAAAGAAGGCCTTGGGGACTCCTGAGGACTGCTCTTGTCACCCTATGGCATTCATGCACATCTGGAAGGCTGTTCACACTCATCTGTCAGGATCTCTAGCAAGTAGGTATTGGACGGAGCTGGGGGAAGGGCCCTGGACATGAGCTGTAGGGCAGCTCCTGGATGCGCTCCTTGGAAGAAGAGTGATTGTCTCCATTCTGGCTAAACCTGGCCCTATTTCCTGTATTGCCAAGTGCTGAGCTGAGCGGGCTAAGTTGTCTTTACCCCTCGACTGGCTTTAAGCAATGCAGATGGATCCAGCTGAGGTGCTGATGTGCAGCTGCCCATACCTCACAAGTAATATGTATAAGCTAGGCCAAGAGATGTCATGCTGTCAGTTGAGAATAAGCCTTGAGAAAGGAGGCTATGACTTCTAAGAGCTTGAAAATTACACATCAAAACTGAAGTAATGAGGGCCAGAGATATAGCTCAGCAGCATCCATGCCTGCCTGGAAAGTACAAGGTCCTAAGTTTGATCCCCGGTCCACCCCAGAAAAACCCTGAACACTGACCCCAAAACACTTCACTGCCCGAGTCAATCTGAGGCTTACAGAGCACTCTTTCTGCATATCCTCTCTGCCTAGTGCAGAGGTGATTTCAGGCCTCCTACCCAGCCCCGTGCACAGTGCTCACATACTTCCTGACACTCTGGCAGCCACTCATCCCTGAACCACTCCCCTCTTCAGGAATTAATAACATTTCATTTTGACCCTGGGTGGAGGCCTTTGTTCCAGTTAGCCATCATCTTAGCTGGCCCTAGGGCCCCTTGGCTCCCCGTAACTACAAAAATGCCTTAGTGTCTTCCATGAGGAAGTGATAGATTGGAATTAATTTATTAGAACATCAATAACTTTTCTGTAGGGCTACAAATGTGGACTTCTCTGAGCTGAGACAAGGTCCAGAAGGGCTTTCTGTAGTCAACGAGGGGCCTCCGCTGTGGGTGCACCCAACAGTAAGTCTCCTGCGGCCCCCTCAGCCCCTCCGCACACTCCCGCTGTGTCCGCTCTGCACCCCTCACCACTGTGAACTCATCCTCCCTCTTGCCCCACTATTACCAAAGATTGATTCTCTTTGGGAACCCTTGAAGTATTCCTGAAGGGTGCCAGGGGGCTGGGAATTTGAGGATAGGACAAGGAAGAGAGCTACTGTCAGAGCCCAGAGAGTGCAAGGGCGCCCACCTGGACAAGCAGGGGTGGTCTTGGGTGGGCAACACAGCAGCTCCAACCTTCCTGGATGCACCGCGCAGGGCACGGCTCCCCAATGCTGCTGGCTGCACCTTAGCACCACTGGGGAGCTTTAGGTGTACAAATGCCCAGCTTCCACAGAGAGCACAGAGAACTGGCCTAGGCCATGGCCTGGAGCTTTTGGGGCCAAGGCTGACAGACAGGACTCCAGAGCAGGGGCTCTTAAACTTAACATGCACAAAACCACCAGGAGGGCTTGCTTACTGAAGCTAAAGTGTACAAAGTCCTGAGTCTGATCCCCAGAATTGTTCAAAATAAGAAAAAACAAACAAAACAACAACAAAAACAAACAAACAAACAAACAAAAAAAACAAAGGTTACCAGTCCCCATCTGCAGTTTCTAACTCAGTAGGTCTGAGAACTGGTCAAAAGTTGCATTTCTAACAAATTTCCAAATGGTGCCAATACTTCTGATTCCCTGGGAATGCACTCTGAGGACCACCATTATAGGGTAAATAGTCAACAAAACTACAGTATTGGCTGGGCATGGTAGCCCATGCCTGTAATCCCAATACTCAGGAGACTGAGGCAGAAAAATCGCCATTAGTTTAAAGCTAGACTGAGCTACATAGTGAATTCAAGGCCAGCCTGAACGCATAGTGAGACCTTCTCAAAACAATCCTGAAAAACCAGTCTGTGACCGAATGCAAGCTAAATTTGTGAATAGTTTAACTGCAGCCTAGCCATGCCCACTCATGTGTACAGTGCCTAAGGCCACTGTTCTCAGAGGAAAGAGGTAAAAAGTCCAGGGACCATGTACCTCACATAGGCTAAGATGCTCCCTAACTCTTCACCAAAGAAGTTGCTGATTTCAGTCAGGGGCCTGCAGAGGCACAGAGAGCAGGAGTCCTGGTCTCTGGGTGATGGCCCAGGGCAGGTTGTCCTGATGACCTGAGGTGATACACGGTGAAGGACCCATCAACAGTGTTTAAACTGCTATGTTTTGAGGGCTCTACAGTTCGACTTCTACCACACCCTCTATCTGGCTCCAGAACATCCTCTCGAGCCTCAGTTTCCCCATCTGTGAAACATGAATAATATTGACTCTGACCCTGTAGGTTATTGGAAATAATAAATAGAATACTGCATAAACTCCTGCCTTAACAGACCTTCTCTTTCACCCTACCTCCTCAGGCACTCACAGTTCAAGAAGAAAAATCATTTCCATCCCCCAAGAACTTTTGGTCTGCTCTGGGAAAGCAGGTCACAATCTACACTGCAGAGAAAGTGGCTAAAGCCTCACGATGTATGGACTTGATGTTTGGCTCTGAAACCCAACTCACTCTGTTGCGACCTGTGACCACCTCCGCCACTGCAAATGAACAGGGCTTCCTTTGCCTGTAGGCTGCATGTATGCCAGCTGTTTCCTTGCGGAAGGGTCTTCAATTCTGAGGGGCCCATCTTGGAGCCGCCTTAAATTAGCCAGCTCTCTAGGTAGGAAATCCTCTGGCTGAGTGGGGAGGGGGACCCCTGCTTAAGTGGCTGCCCGCAGCTGGAGGTGCTGCACAAGAGCCCTCCACACAGAGTCCGTAATTAGACAGCTTCTGCTTGCCTCCACTCTGCACCAGCTGCAGAGAGAGCTGCCGCTGCCCCCTACTGATAGAGTGGGCCGCTTAGTTCAAAAGCATCTCCAGATCATCTGCCGGATGTGGAACACTGCTAAAGAGCTGGGCAGGAAGGAAGAGGAGGGGAAAACGCAGGGACAGATCACGAAAGGCCACCAGCATTGCACCTTGCAGGCCCAGCTAGGAAGAAGTCAAGAGTAACAAGGACTAAAGACTCGGGGACACTACGACCCTTCTGGGCCCTGGAAGCGTGGGTCTCAAAGTCATATTCTGATGGCACAAGCATTCATCACACCTTGACCTTGGACTTCATGAAGAGGATAAAGAATTGGCAGCTTAAGTGACTGAACCCTCTGCAGCACTGACTGAGACCGCAGTATGATTTTGGTTGTCTTTATTGGCCAGTACTTACATAGATGCACCGTGTGCCAGACACGGGTCTCAGGGTTACTTAACCACCACCTCTGCTCTTGAGGTAGGCACTGTGGTACCTCCATCACACACATGAGGGGCCTGAGGTCTGGCAAGATTAAATATCTTACCTGAGGGCAGATGGCTATTATTGGCAGGTATCCTGGGGGAGGGAACAACAGCCAGCTACCTCAGGAAGAAACCCATAGTCAGGGATGGCTCAGAAGAGATGCTGGCTTTTACCCTGATCAGATTTAAACTCACTCCTTGTGTTTCAGACCTTGGCCCCTCCTCTAGGCCCCAGGCTAGCTTCACTGCAAAGGGGGTTTGTGGTTGGCACTGCCTCCACCCTCAGTTGCCCTTTGAAAACCATCTCACCCTCTGTTCTCCCCTTGCTCGCTGTTCACCTGAGCAGGACTCCTTGGCAGCCACAGGCCTGTGGAGGCTGCTGCTCTGGTAGTCTGCAGGATGCCCAGACTGCTGGGTGCTGGGGCAGCCTCCTCCGTCTCTGTGTGCCAGCTCAGCTCGCAGACGTGGGTACTCCATGATTGGACTCCCCACAGGGTGACCTGTGCCTGTCCTCCTTCATTTCTTGGGATGAGGATGGTCGGGAGCTTTTCTGTTTGCTTGGACAGCAAGAGTGACTTCCCAATCAAAATAGATGCACTCCTGGACGAAAATGTGAATGTCTGAACCCTCCTGAGTAGGCTCATTAATCATCCCCATCTTCACAGGCAGGAGGGTTCATGCTTCACGTCATTTCTTAGCCATGACTCCTTGGCTCCAGTCCCGGGGAGGAGGCAGGAGAGGTAGGCGGGGAGAAGTTGCTGCCTTAGTAGCCGCCTGAGCCCTTGGTGTTGCATGAACTTTGGCCAGCCAGGAGCCAAGCAAATGGTCTGAGCAAGGCAGGTTGGCTGAGTGTACACAGAGGACCTAGAGGGGCAGCTTGGAGTCATCACCTCAGAGACTCTTGTCTGAGTCTCTGAGTAATGATGCAGAAGGAGGGGGATTCCTAACCTTGGTGGCAGCGGAGACAGCAGTGGCCAGTCGTTTCCCACAAAGGGCAGGAGGTTCTCAGTGATGGACACTATCACAGAGCACCTGCTCTGTCTTTTTCAACCTGGCTGGAAGACAGGATGTACATATGACTTAAGAGGTAAGGAGCTGGGACAGGGCATTTGTAGGAGCTGGAGGAAAGAGGTAAGGACAGGCCGAAGGCATGACACACTTCGACTAGGCTGAGGGGAAGAGGAGCACATTCTGAGCATTTCCTCATTTGTTTGCTCAAGAAATATTTCTTGATCTCCTGTTAAAATCAGGCACAGCAGCAGGCCCAGGGACACAAAGATGAAGCAGATGTTAGCTTCTGAGCGAGACTGGGTATCGACCGAAGGAAGGAGGGCACTGAGGATGTGTCTGATGGTCACCATCGGGTGCCAAGCCTTCACTTGGGCAGCACAGCTCCAAGAGACAGCACTTCCATGAATTTTGCAACTTGCATACCCCACTCCCTGCTCCAGAGAGGATCACGGTCTATGGTGTACAAAGGCCTGAAGGTGACACTCTGACCTCCTTAGCATGGCATTAAGGTCCTTAGGACATGGCTTCACCCCTCACCTGAGGACCACTTCCTGCCCTTGCTCTCTTCAGCTCCCCTCAGGCTAAATCACATATACCCTTCTGAATGTGGGGTGCACCCTTACAGCTCTGCCCCTACCGGAAACTCCCTCACCTCATCCCTTCACCTGCCAGGTGGTCTCCTACCCCATCTCACCCCCAGTCGCTGGGACCCCTGCTCTCTGTGCCCCCTTAAACTCTGGAAATAGAACTGGAAGCCTCACTACCCAGCATAAGGTCAATTAAAGTGTCCTCAGCATGCCTTGGCGGTTCCTGATGTGGTGGCTGGGGTGACGGGGAGCAGGACCTCAGGAATGTCACTTTTCATCCCTCTTCCTAGTGGGCATTTTGCTGTACGCAGGGCATGTTCTGTCATCCTGTAAAGGGAACAACAGTTTTCACTGCACAATATAAAATCATTCCTCCCCTAAATGTCACGGCACTATATTCAGCTGGCCTGGAGCAGAGCCCCAGCTGTTTGACTTCCAGCTCTGCTGGTCCCTTCCCCCAAGAGATGAGGGTTTCCCTCCATGAGCTCCAGAGGCCCCTGGGCGTGATGTTGGTAGCGCAGCATCCTGTGCTCCTCTCTCTGCCTCATCTGGCCCAGACCCTCAGTCAGCTTCTGGAAGGCAAGGAACTCCCTGCCCACCGCTGGGGCTCTGGGGACCATGGAGGAGCTGAGGGGATGTGCTGGGGTCCGAGGGAGCAATAGAGGCCATCGCCTGAAGCATAAAATAAAAGGTGAGCAAGACGCATGTAGGTAGGTGCCATGCAGGGTGCTCCGGCCTCAAGGCCATGCATAAGCCAGCCAGAGAGGGGGTGAAAGGGAAGACAGGCCCCAGAATTCTACCCTGACTCAGAACAAGGCCAAGTAAGTGCCTCTGGGAGCAGAAGCAGCAGGAGGCCCTGTCATACTCATGAAACTGGCTGCAGAGCGGGCCCTGTCTGCTTAGATGAGAATCTCCTCGCAGCTTGCCAGCAGATGCTTGTGGAGGAGAGAAAATGAGGCCCTTGATGTGAGTTCCCTCAGAGAACTAAAAACAGCCCATGGATCCCACACACTCTGAACCAGATGAGTCTGCAATCTGCAGGCTGAGGAGACCAAGGGTGGAGGGAACAAGTGCCAAGCGAAGTATCCTTGGAGCTCAGGGGACAAACCTCAGAGCACCCAGCCAGCCAGGTTTACATCCCTGGGGGAAAGGCTGTTTGCCCAAGTCCCACTCCACCCCGATCCTGAGGAAGCCACAAGGATAGGTTCTGCTCCCGGCATCTAACAGGCTTGGTGAGACCTGGGCAGGCTGGAGCACTGTGGAAGACAATGTTTCCTCACCTAGGGAAAGTTCCTAACCTTGAGTAAGGAAATGGGGTGAGAAAGCTGGCTTATGGAGCCTGGGCAAAGAACCACTCTGAAAGCACAGTGTGTGCACCAGGATGTGGGCTTATGGCGGCCACACTGGTGAGTGCCAGGATTCTGCCTGCAACCACCATCACCCCGGCCTAGGTAGAGGGGCCTTGAATTAGTCTCCTTCCAACCCACCAGCCAGTCCCTGTTCTTCCCCTGCCCTCTGCCATCGGCAGGCTGCCCAGGACTGTCAGGGAGACCACCCACTGGGCCCAGACACCTTGGGCCAGCCCTGGCGGCAAGTGAGAGGATGACTGCAAGCGAGGGATGGGAGCCGTGATCCAGAGCACGCAGATGGAAATGACAGTAGTGGTGGGGGAGACCTCTGTCACAGCCTAGGGCCTGGTGCGTCTCCTTCCAGAGCAGTCTTGGGGCACAGGACACATGCTGGCAGGAATCCCAGGGGCTCTAATTCACAAGGTCCAGCTGGGCCAGGCTCTGGTGTTTCCCACTGGCTGGGGTCTCCCTTTCATGGTCTCCCCACTCCATCTGTCCTGTTTCATGCTCACTAGACACTCCCCTCTTACACTGGGCATGGTAGCGCATACCTAGAGTCTCAACATTCAGGGTGCTAAAGCCAGAGTGCTTCACCCCAAGCTATGTAGTGAGTTTGAGGCCAGGCTAGAGAGGAATTGCCTCCTCTCCAGCCTGCTTGGTGGTGTCCATGGTGTGCCATGCCAGGGCTAAGCCCTAGCGAGCCACCCACATGACAGGCTGCGCTCCCACAGCTGCTGACTCCCAAACAAGTGGACATGGTGGGACCACAGTTCCGCAGCATCTCAGGACCTGAGAGGAGGAAGAGGCCCCAGCTGGGCCAGGCAAGGGTGCTGACATATGACTGGGTCCTCAAAGCCTCATTCCATCATAGCTCAGTCATCTGTCCTGTGAAGTCTTTCCTCAGACCTCACCAGGCCTAGATCTCCTCTACTTTCAGTTGGCGCTATGCCTCTCACGTTACTAACATGCCACAGAACTCTATGGTAGACATACAAGTGGACCTAACACCCAGATGAAATAAAAGTACAGTACTTAGAATAGCTACTGCCTATTAGCACTGGTTGAGGGCCAGCAATGCCGCTAAACATTTCATACATTTAAGCCCTTCTAATCCTTGCAATGCTCTTACAAGACAGGTATTACTATCTTCCTATCCCATCAACAAAGACACAAAGTCTCAGAGGGGTTCAGTTTGCCAAGTCACACAGCTGCCTAAATGGAGTTCTATTTCTCTCTGATGGCCACATCAGTGACCACTTTCTATGCTGCACCCCAAACAGCCCAAAATGCCACTCTTCAGATAGCCCTCACCTCTGGGTACCTTCAATACCACATCTTCAAGTGAGTCCATAGAGCAGGGTTCTACATTGTAGGCTGGGAAACCTACCTGTCAGAGATGGGAGCTCCCAGGGGCAGCCAGGCTGGTGGGAGAAACGCGGATCTAATGATAGCGCCCCTTCCTGCGTGAGTCCCTTACTTCTGCCCTGACCACGTGAAACTGGACAACCTGTTTTCTGCTCCTTGGGCTTTGGTGTAGTGGAATACAAAATGGTGCTGAGGGAACAGGCTTCAAGCAGAGGAGGGCTTGGTGTGGTGAGGTCATTTCCTCCACCGCGGTGCCTGCATCTCTGCATCTCTCGCAGAGCTCCAGCAGTGCCTTGCTGGGATGGAATTTTGGGAGATCACAGTCTGCGCTCCTAGGAGGTCCCACCTTGGGCCTTGGGGAGGGATTCCACATTTTCAGTGGAAACAAAGTGGCATTTGTCAGTCATAATGACTTGGGGTCTGGATGTGCTAAAACTTTCTTTATAGTAGAGAGTTAAAAAATAAGGGTGTTTGGGTTCACCCAATTAAACCACTCTGAAGAATACTTTAAGAGATACACCCTAAGTTCTCATAGCATACTGAGTATACTCATGAATAATGACCTGAAAAATCCAATGCCATTGGATGGGGAAACTGGTTATCACCCCAGCTGACTGTCACAGCCATGGTGGGAACCTGAACAAATGCCCATGTGCAGTCCCACTCCCAAGATGTCCATGTCCACTGCAGTTGGCCTGGGTGGGACCCAAATGTGGATATTGTCTGAAGGCTTCCTGGGTGATTTTACTGGGAACCAGGTAGAAAACCACTGGACTCTGGGGTTCCTCTTAGACATGTGCTTCTCCTGTAGTCTATACTACCTGGCCTGTTTTAATAAATGTACTTTTATTAAAACACAACCGTAAAGTTACATTTTTTGTTATATAGGACTTACTTTAACTTAATCTTAACCATCTAGCAGAAACGTATAAAAACAGAGGTATATAAAACAAAGTAGTATTAATATAATGAGCTGTGAATGGCTCAAGTCAACAAATTCTGTGGATAACCCACTTCTATTGTGGACTGCTGATCTGTGTTGGATTGTTATCTATCTATATCTATATCTATATTATATATATATATATATATATATATATATATATATATATATATATATATAGAGAGAGAGAGAGAGAGAGAGAGAGAGAGAGAGAGAGAGAGAGAGAGAAACACAACCATGCCTCAGTTGTGATATCCATTTTGTCTGTGGTTACTTTCAGGGTACGCTGTGGTTACTTCAGTTTCTATAGAGTCCTTAAAACTTACAAGCCTAAAATACTTACTATCTGGCCTTCTATAGCTACAACAGCAATGCTAGTTTTTGCTTCTAAGCAGGAACATGGGGGGGGAACTACACTCGGGCCCCCCTCCTGTTGCTCTCTCAGACAGGAGCTTTCTTTCCCTCAAGAAATCTATTCTGCTCATAACCTCCATTTGTTCCTAAAATTCATTCTTTGGTTTCAGAGAACACGAACTTGTCCAGGTCAGGTCGGGAGATCATTTTTCCCTATGTCATTTGGAGGTTCCCTATATCGTTTGGAGGTCACCCACCTAAGATTAGTTTTTCTCCCTGTATCATTTTGGAGGTTCCACCGAGATCACTGGACGGAGAACCTCGGATTGAACTCCAGGCACTTGCACTTGCAAGGGAAGCATTTATTCTACTGAGCCGTGTCCCCAGCCCTAAAGTTATATTTTTAAGGCATGTTTATATTCATATACACTTTCAAGGAATAAAACAGTTGGCTTTTGGGTCTGCAACAGAAGACTGAAGAATCTGTGACGGAAAGCTGAAGGCTCCAATCTGGAGGCTGGAGAGTGTGTGCTGGAACCCAGGAGATAAGGTCCAAGCTGACTGTGAAGACTGAAGTTTGTCTGTGGAAGTAGAATGCCAAATTCTTCCTCAGCCCCTTATATCCCCTTTCTGTGCTGAGTTACTCTGAGGCGGGGCCCTCACAGCCCAGAGCGTGGAACCACCAGGCAATGCAGCCAAACTGACACAATGTAGGGACCACTATTATATTGTGGTTGACAAATATGCCAAAAGATTCAATGGGGAAGAATAGACTTTTCAATAAGAGAAATGTAACTGGACAGCCGCCTATAAAATGGCACCTCTTCTTAGCACCAAAATATTAGCTATGTATGAGACAAAGGAATCATAGGGAAGTTGGATTTCAACAAAAACTTTCTGATTCAAAAATCATAGCAGAAAAAACAAAAATCCCATAAAATAGGAAAAAATATTTGCAAACCTTATACCTACTAGTGCAAGTCCAGTATCTAGAATGTATAAACTCAACAATAAATAGGTAAAATCCCCCCCAAAAAAGAGAGAGAGAAAGAGTAGGGATCTGCTTGCCATGAGAGCCAGAGCACCAAGCCAGAGAGAATACTTGGTGACTGCCAAGTCTTCTGTGCCAGGACAGTGTGAACTTATACAATCTCTTCTGAGTGTGTGGGTGGTAGCTGAAAATGAATACGTGTCGGGAGGATGGTTGGATGAATGGGTAGGTGGGTAAATGGATGGATGGATGGATGGATGGATGGATGGATGGATGGATGGATGGATGGATGGGTAGGTGGGTAGATGGATGGATGTATGGATGGATGAATGGATGGATGGATGGATGGCTGGATGGCTGGCTGGCTGGCTGGCTGGCTGGATGGATGGATGGATGGATGGATGGATGGGAGGGTGGGTGGATGGGTGGATAGGTAGATGATGGGAGGGTGAGTGAATGGGTGGCGGGTGAGTGGACAGGTGGCTGGCTGGGTGAGTAGATAGGTGGAGGAATAGATGGATGGGTGGATGAACAAATAAATTCCAACTAAATTCATTCAAATGTCACACCTAGAATTACTGTAATTATTCCTCTGCTGCAGAGCAATCATAAGCACAGCAAAAAAAGGCTATGCTGAAGCAAGCGTGGGTCACTCCTTTTGTGAACCCCTTGACAAACTAAGTGCTATGACTTACACACACATAGACACACAGCAGCCCTTTCTGCAAAAATGTGAAATGCAAGCCATTTTCTCACAAGGCAATTTCCTCAGGCCCCAGCATCTGCCAGCCATTTATTCTTTAAAGTGCAAGATACGGCTTTTCTTTGCTACACATACTTCCTGAGCCCTCGGTGTGGGGGACAATTGGGTTAGAGGAGGCTCTATGCCCAGGGATCTGTCATGTTCCTCTTTGGGATCAGTGCTGATTGGTGGCAGGGAGAAGCAGGCAGGCAGCGAGAGGGCAAGGGCTTCCCTGTGGCCACTGCCCCTCGTGAGGGTGGGGCACAGGGGGACAGACTCAGTGCCTGGCCTAGCCTGCCACCAGCCCCTGGGGCTCCCTGCCTTTGGGCTGGCGATGAGATGAGCAGCTACAGCACTAGCACCACTGGTGTTCATGTTTGCACGCACGCAACTACATGTAGCTGTACTGTTTTTTGTCTTTTTGAGACAGGGTCTCACTGTGCAGTTCAGGCTGGCCTTAAGCTCACTTTGTAGCTCAGGCTGGTTTCCAACTCACAACAATCCTCCTGCCTCAGCTTCCCGAGTGCTGGGATTACAGGCCTGCGCCACCATGCCTGGCTCATGTAGCTATATTTTTAAGTGAATGAATATGTATTCATTTAAAAACTCACTACAGAAGTTTCAGTCTGCTCCTCATGTGACAAGGCTCCTTCCTGGGTATGTTTTTGGTTTTTTACTTTTATGGTACTGAGGATTGAACCCAGGGCCTTGGGCATGCTAGGCAAGCACTGTCCCACTGAGCTCTATCTCCAGCCCAGTGCTGGTGTTTAAGAGTGACAGTCTGTCTGGTGGTCCACTTGCCTACTTTCTGGTCCAGCTGTGTGACTTTGGCCAAGTGACTTTATCCCTCTGAGCCTAAGTTTCTGCAGTTGTAAAGGCTGATCATTGCACTATGTGGTATAAATGTGTGGTAACTTGTGGCATCTCCTGACTGTCACACTGTAAAGGACAGAGATGACACAAGAAGCAGAGGAGACTGGGTGCCATGGTAGGAACCACATGGGTGGGAGTGAGGACCGTGAAGTTTGCTAGAGCTCAACCATGGCTCATAGTCCCAAGAAGCATCTGAAATGAGTAGCAGCTCCAAAGCATTGGATGCTGGATAAATTGACTGGTGTGTTTGCCAACTGTCCATCCACCGGTCCCCACAAGCTGAGAGAAGTCTGCCTCTCATCATCTTCCTATGGAACAGACTCAAGTATGCTCTGACAGGAGATGAAGCAAAGAAAATTTGCATGCAGAGCTTCATTAAGATTGACGGCAAAGTCCAAACTGATATAACCTATCCTTCTGGCTTTATGGATGTCATCAGCATTGACAAGACAGGAGAGCATTTCCGTCTGATCTACGACACCAGGGGTCGCTTTGTTGTTCACCGGACTACACCTGAGGAAGCCAAGTACAAGTTGTGCAAAGTGAGGAAGATCTTTGTGGGCACAAAAGGGATTCCTCACCCGATCACCCATGATGCTCGCACCATTTGCTACCCTGACCCCCTCATCAAGGTCAACAATACCATCCAGATTGATTTGTCATCTGGCAAGATCATTGATTTCATACACTGGTAACCTGTGTATGGTGACCGGAGGTGCTAACTTGGGAAGAATTGGAGTGATCACCAACAGAGAGACGCACCCTGGCTCTTCTGACGTGGCTCATGTGAAAGATGCCAATGGCAAGAGCTTTGCCACCTGGCTCTCCAACATCTTCGTCATCAGTGAAGGGAGCAAGCCATGGATTTCTCTTCCATAAGGAAAAGAAATCTGCCTCACCATTGCTGAAGAGATAAGAAGCTGGCAGCCAAACAGAGCAGTGGGCAAAATGGTCTTTAATGACATGTTACAGAGATCTCTGTTTAATTAAAGATATTAGAACATGATTTAAAAAATAAAGGGCAGAGATGTCCGCCCAGATCATGCTTCAAGGAGGGACATGCTCCAGGGAGCCATGCACGTTTCACTGTTCGAAACCAATGCCCCTAAGGGAATTGGCCCTGTAGGCCAACATACCTGCAGACTACCATGCCAGGGAAGGGTGGCAGCCTTTGCATCCTCTAGGACGGCTGTGCCTGCCCCAGAAACAGGGCTGAATACAGAGGAAGCAAGCAGCTCCCAGGAAAACAGAGCCCTGCCCTCTTTCTCTGCCCCCTCTTCCTCGTTCTCACATGAGAATGCTTCTTGCCCCCTTCTTCCCTCTCTCCCTCTCTCCCTTCCTCTCTTTGCTTGCTCACACATTTGCAGAGCACCTGCTCTGGCCAGGCCCAGTGTCAGGTAAGTGTTGGGGCCTTCAGGACAAGCACACTCATCTAAGATGGGAACAGCTCAGCTCCACACCTGTGCTCAGCTAGAGGGTGCCAGGGGCTCTGCACATGGGAGAGCCGAGGGGCTCTGGGGAGGCCTGCTGGTATCTGGAGTTGTTACAGCAGCCAAAAGGAGCAGGGCTGGGAACTCACCTCAGGTCAGCCCGGACCAGGCTCCCATATCCTTGCAGAGATGCCACACACAGCTGGCAGCTTCCAGTGAAAGCAGATTTGCGTCTCACAGTCTTGACTCAGGGTTAGGGCAGCAGGCTGTGGACACTGGCATTTAGTGGCCAACTTGTTTCCTAGAGGTGACTATTTCATCATTGTCATGGTTTGAACCTTATCTGTCTCCCCAGAGGCCAGATTATAGGTTTAGGGGAAAAGATTGGACCATGAGGATACCAAGCTCAGCAGGGATTGACCTGCTGATGAGGTCCCAGCTGCACGGGCCCCAGGGGATTGGGCTAGGTCTAGGAGCGGAGGAAAATCACTTGCTGTGTCCTCTGGGCTTCCTCAATTCCTCCAATGAGCAGCTCCCCCTTGCTGTCTCTTCCTCTGTATTTCTGCTTTCTCCACCAGAGGCCTGGAGAAACAGAGCCAGCTGACCAGGGGCAGAAACCTCTGAAGTCAAACCATGAACTAGCATGAACCTTTCTTCGTTTAAGTCATTTATGCTGGACATTTTATTACAGCAAGCAAAGCTGACTGACACACATGTCTACCCTCAGCCAGCTTCTGACCCCAGCCCATGTCACTTCCCTATGGGCTCACAGCACCACCACAGATGCTGGAGCTTGTAGCAGAGCAAGGGTGTTCACTCTATGGTGCCTCTGAAAAGCCCACACCCCTGCAGGAGAGCCCAGCCCTGCTAGGCTCAGAGTTGCACCCCCACCCAATTGCTACCATCAGAGTCTTATTTCCACCCCATTATCCATTATGAATACAATATATGAAGAATTTATTTCCAAGGGCCTCCTGTGAAGTAAGTTGGGTCTACCATGGTCCTCCATAGTGGGGCCTGGCAGCCTCATAGGAAGGAAGCAGAAAATATCTCTTCTGCCAAGCCACTCATCTCATTGCTCCTTAATTTGAAGTCTTTTCTCTTGCTTTATTTCTTCCTTTTAAACAGCTTTATTGAAATATAATTCATGTACAACAAATGTACTCATGCAAACCACCTGAAGATGGCTCTTAGTACAGCCCTGGAGCTCTCCACCCACCTCCATGCAATGCTCATGGCAGCACCACCCACTGTGAGCTGCAGAAACGTGGACTGTGGTGCACAGCTGAGGCTTGTGGTCATTTGCTATCCAGGATTACGGTGGCCCACAGAATATCCCATTTGTCTCTTAGCACAGTCCTATGAGACTGATAGACTAGATAACAGGCAAAACCCAAAGACAGGGAAGCAATCAGCATATTTTCAAATGCTAGGTTTGAACATTTTGCAGAATTATTATACAGTTCCAGTCCCACAACAACCCATGAGATTGCTGTACTACTAGGAGGAATGCTTTGGCTGCAGGTAACAACATACCAACAGTAATATCTTATGGAATAAAAAGTCTTTGTTTCCAGATAGGTCTAGAGAGAGCCAATCCCAGGGCTGAATCAGCAGCTCACAAAATCAGGGACCAGCCTCTAGCTTTCTTCTTTGCTGACCATTGTATATTCTCTCTCTCTTAGGCGTGTCACTTCATGCCTGTGTGACGGCTGCCACAGCTCTGGTCGTCACACTCTCAACCAGTCTTGTTCAGGGAGGAGGATGGGAGTGGGACTTTCTGGCACACAAAAAGGAAAATTCCTTTCTAGAATTCTACCCTGTAGCCCATTGGCTCAAATGGGATCGCATGGCCTGCTTTAAATCACCAACAAAGTTGGCAAGGCCATGCTTGCAAGGGGCTGGGAGAGTTGTGGTGCTCTCGGGTGTGTCCCACTCATCCAAAGTAAAGTCAGGAGGAAGCCTGAGTTAGCACTGGAAATGACACGGGGCAGGGGGCACTGGAGTGAAGCACGAGGCTGAAAAATAAGCTGTGAGACAAAAGCACAAAGACCCTAAAGGAGTGAATGGTTAAAATGGGGGCAAATCACACAAGTGATTGAACTGCGGGGTATACGCAGGCTCTGCCAGGAGTGCGTGCTTCACCCAAGGGGCAGAAGCACACAGGCTGTGCAAGACCCAGTGGTTAAACCGCAGTGGGTTTAGATTAGTAAAGTGTGTTGTGCCCGGTGGAGGAAAACCGCACAGCCTTAAGTCAGCACCAGGCCTAACTGCTCTTCCCCCGCTTTGCGCTCTTGCACTGATTTCTT
>PVKA01037708.1:0-20806 GCA_004027165.1 Ctenomys sociabilis | reverse complement strand
CTCACTATGCAGTTCAGGCTGGCCTTAAGTTCACTTTGTAGCTCAGGCTGGTCTTGAACTCACAACAATCCTCCTGCCTCAGCCTCCCGAGTGCTGGGATTACAGGCATGCGCCACCACGCCCGGCTATTATTTTATTTTGAGATAGGGTCTTGCTACATAGTTCAGAACTCACTAAGTAGCCTGGGCTGACCTGGAGCTTATGGCAGACCCTCCTGCCTCAGCCTCCCCAATGCTGGGATGACAGGCCTGTGCCAGCATGTCTGGCCTTCACACTTTTTAAAAATTGTTTTGTTTTTCAGTGCTAAAGACGGAACCCAGGTCCTGGCACACACCGGGCAAGCGCTCTGCCACAGAGCCACCTCCTCAGCCACCCTGACATTTTTATTGACCCAGAATACAGGTAGAACGACCCTGTCCTGAAGGCCCCTGGGTGTCTGGGTGGCCTCTGAGGAGCTGAATAATGCCTGAAACATTGAGGATTTCAGTACATATCACGTTTCTAATTTTCTTTTTCTTTTCTCCTTGGTCTTTTTGAGACAGGGTCTCACATGCAGTTCAGGATGGCCTTGAGCTCATTTTGTAGCCCAGGCTGGCCTGAAACTCCCAAGGATCCTCCTGCCTCAGCCTTCTGAGTGCAGGGATCACAGGTGTGCACCACCGCATCCAGCTTAGACTTCTAGTTTTCTTTTTGCATTTTATTTTTTGTATTTTAGGAAAGGGTCTACAGGGTGTTTAGGGTCCCACTACAAGATTGGACTCGTAGTAATCCACCCATTTTACAACCTCCGAAGAGCTGGGATTGCAGGTACGTGCCACCATACCCAGTCTCAATTGCTATCTCAGTGCACTCCAGGGATGGGGCTAGCATGGCAGACCCAGGGATCGAACCCCCAGACCCTGTGCCTGCTTGCAGGCACTTTAATCAGCTGAGCTATTTGGCTGGCCCTTTAGATTTCTAGTTTTCAAGTCAGAAGGTTTTTTTTTTTATGTCTTTTTGAGACAGGGTCTCACTATGCAGTTCAGGCTGGTCTTAAGCTCATTTTGTAGCTCAGGCTGGTCTCGAACTCACAACAATCCTCCTGCCTCAGCCTCCCGAGTGCTGGGATTACAGGCTTGCGCCACCATGCCCAGCTGTGTGTGTGTGTGTGTGTGTGTGTGTAGAGATAGGGTCTCAGTATGTAGTACAGACTGGCCTTGAACTCATTGTGTAGCCTAGGGTGGTCCCAAACTCACAGCGATCCTCCTGCTTCAGCCTCTCAAGTCCTAGGATGACAGGTGTCTGCCACCACACTGGCCATAAACTTGTCTTTGGAAGATCCCTTTGGCTACTGGTGGAGGACAGCCTGAAGGAAGGGCTACCTTGACTTTTTTTTTTTTTTTTGAGGAATCAGGGATTGAACTCAGACCCTTGTGCTGGCCAGGGAACAGCTTATTCTACTGAGCCATCTCCCTGATCCCATTTTAAAAAAATTGTTTGTTTCAGGGTTTCATTATACAGCTCGGACATGTGGCGATCCTCCTGCTTTCAGCCTCCCAGTGCTGGGATTAGAGGCCTGCGTCACCATGCCTGGACTCTGGCCGCTCAGCATGCCTGGGGGGCG
Organism: Ctenomys sociabilis; assembly: GCA_004027165.1. Taxonomy (NCBI): domain Eukaryota; kingdom Metazoa; phylum Chordata; class Mammalia; order Rodentia; family Ctenomyidae; genus Ctenomys; species Ctenomys sociabilis. The sequence goes on along the minus strand of PVKA01037708.1, from coordinate 19,203 downwards.
GGGCTGGCAGAGCACGTGGTGTCAGGGATCGGACCACATTCTCTGTGCTTGCCTAAGCAGGTGCGTAGTCCACTGAGCTATCTTGCTAGCCCAAGCGTGGCCATTTTTGTCTTTCTTGGATAAATCCTTTTTGTAGTCTCTTGTCAAGAAAACACTGCCAACCTGGAAATCGTGAAGCTATTCTATGCTTATTTTCCAGAAGCTGTATTGCTCAACAGCTCATGCTGAGACCCAGAACCCATCTGGAGTTGATTTTGCTTATGCCACAAGGCAGGGGTCAAGATTCCTGCTTGAAGCGCAGGCTAACAGCGTCTTGACCTCCGCCCCGTCCACTCCTGGTGAAAGGTCGGCTTCAGTCAAGAGGGGCTTTTGTGGCCAAAAGTGTCCTTTGAGAGCTGAATTCAGGAGCAGGTTCTGGCCTCTGCAGGGGTCAGGGACTGGCTCTCAACCTGGGAGGTCTGAACCAAGCTACAGCTGAGAAAAGGCCTGGCCACAGGGGGGACAGAGTATCCCTCTTGCTTTCAGCTGAGTCCTCCTCACCCACTGAGTTCCTGGGATAAGTTTTGTTTTGTTTTGTTTTTATGTATTTGGTACAGGGTCTGCAGGATCTGCAGGGTCTCACTACGTAGATTAGACTGGCAGTGATTCTCCTAAGTTCAGCCTCCCAAGCACTGGGATTACAGGCAAGCGTCACCATGCCCAGTCTCACTAGCCTTCTCAGTGTGCCCTGGGGGCAGGGGTGGTATGGCATGCTGGGAATCGAACCCTGGCTGCTGCGTTTTGCCTAAGCAGGTGCTTTAGTCCACTGAGCTATCTGGCCGGCCCTTATTTTGTTTTAAATTTCTTTTTTGAGACATAGTCTTGTTGTGTAGCTCAGGGTGGCCTTGAACTCTCTGAGTGCCAGGCTAGCGGTAAATGGCTTTGGAGAGTCCTCTGACAACTTCGTCTTCTTCTTTTTCTTCCTTCCCTTCCTCTTCCTTCTTTTTCTCTTCTTCCTCTTCCTTCTCCTCATCCTCTTCCTCCTCCTCCTTTTTCTTCTCTTTCTCCATCTCCTCCTCCTTTTCCTCTTCCTTCTTTTTTGTCTTTTTGAGACACAATCTCACTATGTAGTTCTGGCTACCCTTGAACTCACTCTGTAGCCTAGGTTGGCCTGCAACTCATGGCTGCCTTCCTGCCTCAGCCTCCTGACCATAGGTATTACAGGCCTGGACCACCACAGCCAGCTTTCTTTCTGAGGTCATCAAAATGTTGTCTCCCTGAAATGCTGGCACCATTTGGCTGTCCCTGGTGCTCCTGAGACTCTGTGCTGGCTCAAGAGGAATGAGGAGCTGGCTGAGCCCAAGCCAAGCCTGCCGGTGAGGATGCAGAGGGCTCTTGGGTAACTCGGAGTACTGCGTGCACCTCTGACCCAAGGATGGCCAGGAGGCCATGGTGTCCCGCTTTGTACACAGCAGATGCCCCATAAACATGAACGGATGCAGGAAGAGGTAACACACCTAGTCCTCCGTCCTCACACTGAGAATTGGACCCTGGGCCTTTACACTGGGCTACTGCCCCAGGTTTTTAAAATTAGTCAATTAATTAATTAATTTCAAAGACAAGGTCTTGCTAAGTTGCCCCAGGCTGGAGCAAACTAGCTGACCTCTTGCCTCAGCCTCCTCCACTGCTAGAATGACAGGCATGGACCTCTCTTCCTGGCTAGAACATGCTCTTTTAAAGTCTGGTGGGAAAATTATTTTATATCCAGTATTTTGGGGCCTACTTTTCCCTCAGTTAAAAAACATTTAAAAACTCCAGCACCAGCTATTTTGGGTTTGGGGTTCTTCTGACAGTTAAAGGCTGTGCTCACCGGGGGCGTCCATTAGAAAGTCCCTGTTTAGAAATGCACCCCCTGCCCTGCTGGAGTGGGAGGGTAGTGGGTGGTGGAAGTGCTGCCTGGATGGCACAGGCCCTGGGTTCAGTCCCTGGCAAAAGAAACGGACCTACCGTGGCCCCCTGAGGCCAAGTCCAGGGGGCTCCACAGGCCCCCTTTCAGAGCTGGGGGGGGACCCTGGCTAGTGATGGCGTAGCAATAGACGCAGGAAAGACCTTTCCAGGCTCCAGGGCCACAGCAGTTCTTGCTATGCAGCCCAGGCGTCCCTGGCACTTGAAGAAAGCCTCCAGCCTCAGCCTCCTGAGTGCTGAAATTACAGGAAGGCAAAACCATGCGTCATAGAGGGAGTTGGCACAGCAGAGGGAGAGCTGCTCAGGCCACAGTGACCCAAAGCAGAGAGTGAAAGGGGGGAGGGGAGCAAGCCCTGCCCAGCCAGGCTCCCAGCAATAGCCCTCAGACCAGGCTCAGGTTCCAAGGCAGAGTTCAGCTGTAGACTAAGGAGGATGCTTTCTCTGACAAATGCCATACCCCAGGATCATGCTCCCCTCTGAAGCCCTGGGAGCACAAGAAGTGCTCGGGGAAACATCTAGATACAAGCTATGACGGCAGTGACTGAGCAGCAGCTTGAAGACTAAATTCCTGAGCAGGGTGTGGTGGCACACCCCCTGGATTCTTGGCCCTTGGGAGGCTGAGGCAGGAGGATCATCTTGGATTTAAGGCCTAGCCGAGTGGGAAGGGTGTGCAGGGGAGAGGTAGGGACCGAGCTGCTCTAGGCTCCAGGACGAGGCCTTCTGTCTGCGATGCCACTGTGCAGGCCTTGCGGGGACAGGTAAGTGAGTTAGGGACTTGTGACTCCCAGGGCATCCCTGGCAGTGTTGTAGGGGGTCCCCCTGAGCCCAGGCTCTCAGGATTTAGGAAGAGGCATGGCCTCCTCCACCTGCTAACCTGAGTCATGGGATTATTTATTCCCCCTGTGTCGACCGACAGAGTAGAAATCGACAGAGGGAGCAGTAGGGACAGGGACAGGGAGACAGTGTGTCTGTTTGTCCATCTGTCCAGACAGACACAGGCAAACCAGCCCCTCAGCAATGGGGAATCCACAAGCTGCAGGCGGTGTGCTGCCACTCCCACAGCAGGTGTCCAGGGGTGGGCAGGGAAGCCAGCCTTGCAGCAGGACACCCAACCCCTCCTCCCTTCCCACCTGACTCCTGATCTAATTCCTCACAGCAATCCTCCTGCCTCGGTCTCAGAGTGCTAGGATCTTAGCTGGGCACCCATACAATGGCTCCTAAGCTCTTTGGACAGTGCCCCATAAAGGCAGCCTGGGACTCACTCGCCCAAGCCTAGGGACCAGCACTGGGTGGAGGAGGTCACCTTGCCCCCAGTGGGCTCAGTCCCACTCCTCACCTGCACCTCTTTAGTCAGAGTTGCACAGGCCAGACCCTGACATTCTCAGAACTGAGTTCTGAGACAGAAGGGGGACCAAGCAGGCCAGCTGGATGGTCACTCAGTGGGTCACCTCCCCCCAGCCAGCCAGGCAGGCAGGGTCAAAGCTGCAGCTGAGGAGGCTGCCCAGGTTTGGGGGATCTGTACATTGAATACACTGGCTGAAAGTACCCTTCCCTGACCTGTGATCCTGTGGGACAGCAGGGGTGGGTGCACCTTGGAATCTGATCCCCCACGTGGGGCCTGTGTCTCCCCTCCTCCAGAACCTCATTTTTGGAACTAGGGGTGAGGCAACCAGTGGAGAGGTCCTGACTTCTGGCCTTAAGGACTGACACTTTCCTGACCCTCAGGGGCCCAGAGCCCTGCCCCCTCTGGAACTGTGTCCCTGGACTTCGCTTCCTCCATTCCCCGAGGGACCCTCTGAAGGATCTGTGTTTTCATGAACTGGAACAGGAGGGAACCTCGATGCTGCCACTGTCCCCAGGTGCCCAGGATGCCCTGATGGCCAGTGTGAGTGGACACAGCAAGGACCAGCTTGCCAGGGCTCTACCCTACCTCCAGGGACCCCGTCTTTCCCTCCCCGCTACTTCCTAGCGCATCTCCACCTCTGTCTGTCTGTCTGTCTGTGTTTCTGCCATGGGCTGGGCTCACTGTTTCTTTCTCTGTCACTCGAGTGTTTATTGAACTGTTTTCTGGGCGTGCGGCAGGCTCTCCTGCTGTCAAACTCTGCCATCCGCTGTGCTGTGTAATTTAAAGCTGGAGTTAAATTATGACTTCTCCGGACCTGTTGTGGCACCCACGCCCAAGCCTAATTAAATGATCACATCCATTCTGAAGGCAGCTCTCTTCTCCCCTCCAACGTTAATTACAACATAAGAGGCTTTAATGGCCCGCCTCACCTCCAGCTCCTGGAAAGAAAGGTCAGGCGATTAATTTTCGTCATTAATCTTTTCCCAATGTGGACACTGCGCTGTCACCAGAGCCTATTAAACCCCCTTTGTCCCCCCGCCAGCCCCCTGCGCCCCTCACCCCTCCTCCTCGAGTGACTTCGGGGAAGGAAAATATTTAAGAATCACTTCGTCTTTTTGCCTTTTATTCCCCTTTTTCTGGAGACAGCTTCTCCTTGGGGGGGGGCAGGCTGGGGGTGACATCAGAGCAGAGGGACAGGGTTTGCCTCCCTAGTGGCCCCTGGAAGATAGCGCAAGTCTCAGATGTCAGGATCTGGAGTGGGCTGGGGCCGTGGCATTCCAGCACTCCTGACTGTCCTTTGTGCAGGGACAGGTTGTGGTCGGTCGACAGGTCCAGCACCGAGGAAAACACAGTCAGGGAGAAACAGGACCTCCAGGTGTTAGGGCCCAAGATACACCACTTCCTGCCACTCACAGTTCTCTTTTTCTCCTCTTCCTGCATCCTCAGCCCCTACCTGGGGGACAGGGAGAGTTTTGCAGCTTCAGGAAGAAGCAGGGGACCCTCAGCTAGGGAAGGGCTGGGGTCAGGGCCCTTGCTGTGCTTCCCCTCAAAGCAGGAGGCGGAGGTGGGAGTGGGCTTTGCAGACAGCTGTGGTCCAATCCCAGAATTCAATTGATTTGTAATTCTGATCCCGAAGAGTCCCAGGGATGTGGAGGGGGCTGAGGCTTGGCTAGGAGGGGATGGGGTGGGCAGGGTGGTGGGGCACAAGTGTGTGTGTGGGGGTGGGCAGGTGTGAGCGAGGCCAAAGCCCGGCCAGAGGGGATAAAAACAGGGCCAGAGCTGGGCCCCTTAGACAGTGACATCTCAGGGAGGGGAGGGTGTAGCCTGAATCCCCTGGAGTGGCTCTGCTGGGAACATGGGCCAAGCACCCCTGAGAAGGCTGTGTTAGCCCTGGCCACGCAGAGCTGGGGCATCCTCAGGGCCCCTGCCCTGGGTGAGAAGACGGGAGCAGGGCTAGGGTGGAGCCCAGCTGGGAAAATGAAACCAAACCAAACCAGGTAGGAGAGGGGACATCACCAGGCACTGGGACATATTTGCTACCCCCAGCCCGGAGAGCAGTTTGGGACAGCCCTGCTGCAGGGCTGGCCGGCCCTAAATGCTCAGTGACAAGTCAGGAAAGCTCTCTCTCTCTCTCTCTCTCTCTCTCTCTCTCTCTCTCTCTCTCTCTCTCTCTCTTTCTGCCTTCCTGTTTCCTTCCTGCCTTCCTGCTTGCTTGCTTCCTTCCTTCCTTCCTTCCTTCCTTCCTTCCTTCCTTCCTTCCTTCCTTCCTTCCCTCCTTCCTTCGTTCTTTCTTCTTTTCTGAGACAGGATCTCACGGTGTAGTTCAAGGGCCTTCCTGTTTCAGCCTCCTGAGAGCTGGATTAATGGCATGCACCACCGTTCCTGGCAGGAGAGGCCCTTTTGAGAAAACAAACTCATGCACAGCCCTCCAGCTGTGGGTTGGGCGGGGGTGGTGGACAGGAAAGATCCAGCTTGCCACAGTGAGTGGACGGAGCCCTGCAGCAGGCGGCCCTGGCCGTGTGTCCAGCAGAGCTGGCTGAGCCTTGCTCCCCGGCTTGGGGAGGAACAGGCTTCCAGGAAACCAAGCAGGCAGGGTTGGCCCGGGCGGGGGCTCCGGACGAGGGTCCCCTGCAAGCCTGCACCTCTGGCTCTGGCACCTGCCTGGAGGTGGGGACTGCTCCGCCTGGCCATAGTCAGCCTCCTCTGGTCCCCCCAAGCCACCCCAAGGACATTGGGGACATCACGTCCACAGAGCCCTGTGAAGCCGGATAATAATAATTAATAATCATTAGGCACAATAAGGCGACCACTGCCCAGTCAGCCCGATGTGCGGCTTCAGCTCCCACCTCCACCACTTTTTTTTTTTTTTTAACTTTAATGAAAACAATGATTTGACTTTGAGGAAAGTGACTTTTTTAAAGTGAAAGCTGGATAAGTTCCTCCCCGCTCTCGCCCCCTCCCCCGCTCCTCCTCCCGTCTCCCACCATTTCTCGCTCTCCCTTTTTTCTTTTTCTTTTAATACTCTGCGTTCTATCATGCAAATCCCCTTTCAAATTATGAGAGTATTAGAGCCATCAACGGTAATGTCACCGCCACAAAATGAGAGTGGGGACTTAAGCACCTAACGAACAATGAAATGTGCGGGCCCTGGGACAGGACAATTAAGAACTGGGCTTAGCCAGCCAGGGAAATTTATTGCTATCAAATCCATATTTCTATTTTCCCCCTGAACAGTAACCTATTTGAATATGATTAAAGGGTTTCATTACGGCAGAGAGAGAGGCCCGGGGCCCGCAGTTCCCTATGAGCTCACAAACAGCCTGGGAGCCCTGCGCCCTGACGAAGATTGCAGATTGGGGTCGGGGTTGGGAACAGTGGGACAGGAAGGGCAGGGGGGCTAGGGGCCAGGCCTTGGGCCGGAGGGCCAAGCCCCTTGGATGGGTGGATCCAGTGGAGGAAGGGGTCAGCTAGAAATGGGGCCTGAGTCTCTGTCTCTGTCTGGAAGGTTCATTGTGGATGGGGGAACTTGATGGAGGGTATTTAGATGAATGAGAGTGGAGATTTAGGGATCCCAAATCCTGGGCTAGCCTCCCCTCCCTCCATCCCTCCTTTCCTTCTCTTCTTCTTCCTCTTCACCTCCTCCTTCTTCTTTTGTTTCTTTTTTTTGAGACAGACTCTCATTATGTAGCTCAGGCTGGCTTTCAACTCAGTGATCCTCCTGCCTCAGCCTCCCAAGTGCTGAGATCACAGGCAAATGCCAGGATGTCTGGCCCTCCCCCCGCCCCTTCCTTCCTCCATTCATCTCTCTTCTCTTTCACTCTTTCTCCCCCTATTTTTTTTTTTTTCCTTTCCAGTAAGGAAAGGAAACTCAGGCCATTGCGCTTGCCAGGCAAGCACTTATTCTACTGAGCTATTTCCCTAGCCCCTTCTCCCCGTCTTCTTTCTCACCCTCACTTTCTCCCCCCAGTTGGATCCAGGGTCTTTGCACTGAGCTACACTTCTGATCCTTTCAGATTTTTTCTTTTCTTTTTTGGGGGAACTCACCTTCACCCTGGCCAATTCAAGCCCAGCCTGAGCAACTCACAACACCTTATTGCGACCTTGCCTCCCTCTCTCTCCCCTTTACACTGTCCCCTGCCGTGCCAGGTGCCACGCCAACCCTGGGATGAGCCATGCAGGTCCTGGCAGAGTGTGTGTGTGTGTGTGTGTGTGTGTGTGTGTGTGCGTGCGCACGCGCGCGTAGTCAGCCCAGTTTGCTGTGGTCCTGTGAACGGGTCAGGACAATTGGCCCTGGGGCTGGGGAGCTGAGGAGTTGCTCCTGTGATGAAGCAGGTGCCAGGTTCTTCCCCAGGGTCTACGCACTGGCTCTGCGTCCTAGGCAGATCCCGGGCTGTCAACGAGAAGGCGCCCAGCCATAATCCCTTGGCAGCCTGAACACTGGGGAGCTTGTGGATCACTTTAGCCCCCCACCCCCAGCCCCAAACTGGGGACTGAACCCAGGGCCTTTGCACTCAGCTACGTCCTGGCCCTTTCTTCATGCTTTATCTTGAGACAGGGTCTCACTGAGTTGCTGAGTTGTCCCCACTGGTCTTGAGCCTGTGACCTTCTTGCTTCAGCCCCTCAAGTGAGTGCTCCCTCAACAGGGGGGCACTGCTGCGCTTTGTTTTGTTGATTTATTTTGGGGACTCACTTTGTAGTCCAGGCTGGCCTCAAACTCTCTGTGACCCTCCTGCCTCAGCCTCCCGAGTGCTGGGAGTTCACTTAGTTTGGTTCTACCCTGTTCCTGAACCCTCCCCCCTCCCTCTGTGGTGTCAGGTCTGGAGCACCCTAAGATGGCGCACCCCCACCTGCTGTGTGCACAACAGGGTTGGTCCCCAGAACTGTCACCTGCACTCTGTGGCATTGCTGGGCAGCACTGGTGGTACGCACCGGGTCTGGCAAGGGTGGGAGAGGAACCCAAGTTATTCGTTCAACATTCAGTTCCCAGCACCTTAGTGGACACCTGGGCCTGGACCACAAGGGTCACGGTCTGTCACAGAGTAGTGACCTGGGATGGGGCAGATTCCAGCTGGGCACAGGCCCCCCTGTGATGAGCAGGGCAGCCGCTGCCTCCAGGAGAAAGCTGACATTTCCACCGCTCAGCCCAAGGCCACAGTGGGCGTGAAAACCAGAAGCTGGCAGCCTGAGAATCAGTTTCATCTTTCCGCCCTATCAACTTCTTTTTTTTTTTGATGGAACCAAGGATTGAACTCAGGCCCTTGCACTTGCCAGGTAAGCACTTATTCTCCTGAGCTACCTCCCCAGCCCTCCACCAACTTCTAGTTCTCCTTTCCCTGAAATCCCCTCACCTCAAGTTCAGTCCTTCCTTCTGTTTGTCTATCCACCTGGGAGTGTGGGCTGAAGTCCCAACCCCATCCACTGGCCAAGGAGTTGGAAGCCCAAACCCAGCAGGGCCATGGAGCAGGGGCCTGAGGCCCCCTGCTGGGCTGGGAGCTCACGTTTACAGGCTGAAGCACAGGGACATTCGGGAAGGCCCAGGGCTGTGGTGTAGAGGGTGGAGGCTGCCCTTCAACTGGCAGTGAGTTTTTGCTCAGTGGGACGGGCACTGTACAGTAGTGTGGGCAGGTGGTGTGCAGACCACTGTCCTCTGCCCCTCACCTCATCCTGCATCCTGTCACGTCCCTGAGTCCATCTGTCCATGCCTGGGCCCCTACTAGGAGGCACTAAATGCTTTGGGGACATCCCTGAGGCAGAACACAGCTTCTTCCTCTCTAGGAGCTCACATGGGGCTGGGCCTGGCAGAGACCAGCTTGAAGATTCAACAGCAGCCTGAGAGGGTCTCCACAATGCATGCTGGGTGGCCTCTTGGCCGGGATCAAACCATGTTAGGGTCAGGGAGGGCAGGGAAATCACCACGGCAGCCACCCTTGGAACTGCGTGCAAGGGAGCGTTAGGGTGCCTCCGCGGGGATCCAGCCCCGGGGCTCTCCAAGGCAGGCATAGGGAAGGAGCCCTTGTGCTTGGGGCTCCCTTTCCCTTCCCCTTCCTGGGCTGTCAGCTCAATGGACAGGTGTTTAATTCCAGCCTGGCAGGAGCCCAGAAATGCCAGCATCGCTGCATGCCCTTGAGACAGCAGTGGAAGCCCAACCTGCCCTTGTTGGTAGTGTGGCCGTGGTCTCATAGGGGCACCTGTGGCCACTCCACGCTGGCTGATAGTTTCCCCTGGGGCACTGAGCTCCGGGAGCCAGGAAGGGCCAGCAGAGAGCCTCTCCAAGCGCCTCACTCGGAAACTGGCTTCCTGAGCCCTGATCGTCAGTTATCTCCCTGGCACATGCTGGGCCTGCTTTTGAACTATTAAAATTGTGTAACAGTGAAAGCAAGGTGCTCATGTGGTTTCTGGGCAGAGACAGCAGGCAGCTTCTCCAGCATACAAGCTGCGCCTCTGCTCTCTGTGGCCGCCTTGCTTGGGCTCAGCTGGGGATCACTGCGAGATGTTGCCCTCAGGAAGACTGGCCAGCCAGATCCCAAGAGTGCTCGGAGAAGGTCTCGGTGCTGGGTGCAGGGCACAGGCCAGCCATCAGAGAAGAGCACAACTGCAGGTGAGCCATAAAACTGGAGGACCTGGGTCAGAAGCAAAGGACTCTGGGAAGACGAATCAGCTCAGTCAGAGGACAGAGCCAGACAGGCCAGCTCAGGTGGGACAGCCCAGGGCATCGTCCCGGCAGGCCACGGGCTCACCCTGGCACAAGCCTCCCTCCAGGCCTGCTCCTGCCCACTGAAGCCCACTTCCCTCCTGCTCGCTTATCTATTTCTTTTGGCTCTGACATCTCCCACCTGTCCCCCCAACCCACCCACCCACATACCCCAACCAGGCATCACGGTTCCTAACGAAACGGAACCGCTGCCAGATGAAATATATTACTATTAAATACTTAATTCTTCTAGTGAGCAGAGAGCAGGCAGTATGAATACGATTATTAAAGAAAATTACTTTGGCTGATCAGATATTTCTGCATACTAATTTCTGACCCCTCTTCCCTCACTCCTGCTTCTCAGCCCTTAGAGACCAGGACAGATAAAATTCCATCACAAATAGCTGATTACCAAGGCTGGCATGAAAAACCTCACTTTTTCTTGTGTCTTTTCTATGCTGATGTCCTTGCTTGAAGAGGAGGGCGTCTCCAGAGAGAAGCTTCCCTCTGGACAATGTTAGGGATTCCCTATTCCCTCTCATCTGCCTCTGTTTTCTTGGATATCAGCAGACCCCTTATTCCACTCATTGTCTAAGTGGGCAGAAGGCTCAGTAAGCTCAAGGGACCCTGTTTTCAGTTCCTCAACTGCCTCAGGCTCCCGTTTCTTGCTTGGTGTGCTTACATACGTGACAGGTCGCCCATCCACCAAGATGGCTGACTCCTCCCAGAGTTGGGTGGACAAGAGCTTAAGAAAAGGGCTGGGAGTGGGGTCCGAGGTCCTGCCCAGAGAGGACGGACTTCCTAATTGTCCAGAGCTTTCTGATTAGCCAACATTTAGGGTTTCTGATCATGGATCTGGGAGAGAGTGAGCAAATTCATTAACTCACCCAGTCAAAACAAGGTGAGTTGGGTATGGTGGCCCAGGCCTGTAATCCTAGCACTTGGGAGGCTGAGGCAGAAGGACCTTTGCCAGTTTGAGGCCAGCATAAGCTATAAAGTAAATTCAAGACCAGCCTGAACTACATAGTGACAGCCTGTCTTACCAAACCAAAAAAAAAAAGTAAAATAAAATAATGAATCTGTTGTTTTTTTTTTTTTAAATAAAGACCATGGGAATATTAGCTATTGTTACCAGCATTATTGTCAGCATTACTTTTTTTTTTTTTTTTTGTTAGCATTACTGTTGTTCTATATAATTTTACTTTTTTTTAAATTTATGTATTTGGTACAGGGTCTCACTGCACAGCTCAGATTCACAGTGATCCTCCTGTTTTCAGCCTCCCCAGCCCTGGGGTGTGCACTACCATGCCCAGACTCGGTGGCTGGCTCAGCAGCCAAGGCTGGCATGGCATGTGGTGCTGGGGATTGAACCCGGGTCCCTGCGCTTACCTAAGCAGGCACTTAGTTCATTAAGCTACCTCGCCAGCCCAATTCTATATAAGAATTTTAAAATGCACCCTCACCTGCTCACGAATGGCATCTCCCCCTAGTTCCCAGGTCAGAGGAGACCTCTCTAGCCTCCTTTCCTGGGTCTCTGTTTCTCTGTTTCTCTGGTCTCCTCAAGGGCTCCTCCACCCTCCTCAGAGCCCCCACCAGTTTCAGGCTCTGGATGTCACTGCAGTTACCAGGGTTCTGACAAAAGGAGGAGAGCTTGCTAAAAATATACCCATTCCCCACCATCCCGTAAGCCTTCAATTTACCTGCTTTTATAAAAAGATGCTTCCTTAGGTGTCACCCTGTGGAAGGTATAATTACAGCCTGGGAATGTTAATTCCTTGCTCCTGATATGTGGAACACTGCTCTGCGGGGCTCCTGTCCTCCTCAGAGTCCTAGCAGGGAGACAGGCAGCCCCGGAGGGAGGCAGTCGAGGTGGGAAGTGATGCCAGGCCTGGAGGCCTGTGGGATTGCCCCAAACCAGAGACAGGGTCACCCTGAAACTGGAAGCAGGCGCAGGGGAACTGGGCAGGGCCTAGAAGAGGTGGCTGCAAACCTGACTTCCCAGGAGCCCCCTGGTGGCTGCAGCTGGGCAGGGTGGCCACTGAGCCCGAGAACCTACAGTGGACAGGGGCCATCTGTGGACCCCGCGCCCAGCTGTACCTGTGACCCTGGAGCCACTCTCCTGTCCTCTCCAGGTGGCAGCTAAGCGACAGGACTCTGGGAACATGGAGAACCTGTGCTGGAGGCTCTGCTGGGTGGGGAGATGGGTCAGGTGACAGTGGCCATTGGGATGAGGAGAGGACACAGTGCTGGGGACAGTGAATGCGTACAAGGGAGCCATAGTGCCAGGAGTCCTCACCTGGAGCAGGGTGTCGCTGCGCCTGTTCCCCTGACCCCCTGACTGGAGTCAGCACAGGGACTCCTGGAGAGCCCGAGAGAGACTGTCCTACTCTGCTTAGTGGCCTACCATGGTGGCGGGCTTTTCTCAGGAACTGTTGGGGACAGGGACGTCACGCTTCCGCTGCCACCCTAGTGGGATCACAGGTCTGAGCCTGTATTTTTCACCTCCAGCCATTCTCCCACCCTCCCCACCTGGGGACTGGCTCCAGAGCCTTCACACTGAGCTGTGCCCCCAGCCCTTTTGATTTTGAGACAGGGTCTTGCTAAATTGCCCAGGCTGTGCTAGCATTTGTGGTCTTCCTGCCTCAGCCTCCCAGAGAGCTGGGATTATACTGTGTACCTCCCTTCCCAGCGTAGCAGGGACTCTTGAGTTTAAATCCCAAGTCCCTCACTCAGCTAAGGGACTCTGCAAATCACTTTCTACCTGCATAATGAGAATGCAAATAGCCACTTCCCGGGGTCCTGAGGGCCAGCACTCGTAGGAGACACACAGGACAGCAGGATCACTGCCCTGCATGGCCTGTCACATCCTGTCACCCTGTGCCCCCGTGGTAGGCCAAGCTCACATCACCCAGATGGCACCACTCTGAGGACAGGAGTTCTCCCTGTAGGCACAGCTGTCACCAAATCTGCCCCATGGGTGGATGAAGGTATCAGTGAGCACTCAGCCCTGGAATTCAGTGGAAACTAAGCTGCTCAAGGAGAAGGAAGCCGGGCATGCCTGCGGTGCACCCCTGTCTCCTCAGCACTCAGGAGGGTGAGGCAGGAAGATTGCTGAAGCCCGGTAGCTACATGGCGAGACTCTATCTCAAAACAACAAAAAGGAGAGAGGATCCTTCTGAGCCCACATCGGCCTTGTGCCTGTGCATGTGGGAGCTGGGCAGAGCAGACATCCTAGCAGGCCCTCAGCGGAAGGGCAGAAGCGTCTGAACTGGGCTTGCAAGGTGACCTGGTCGAGAACACAGGGGGCCCCAGAGGCCCAAGGTACTGTGGGCCTGGTCCCTCAGAGGCAGGACACAGAGCCCAGAGTGTTTGTTTTTCCTTGTAGACTTTCTCTAAATAAACCCTGGCTGGCAGAAAGGGGCTCCAGGCAGTGGCTGTTTACCCAGTGACCACGATTAAGAGGCATCTCCATGGCAACAGTGGCAGCGGGCACTCTGGGGGGCAAGACATGGCCTGCAACAGGGCTGTGCCCACTGGGGGAGGGGGAGGGGAAGAGGGAGAGTAGGGGAAACAGGAAGGGCCCAGGGCCCTCTGCTGAGAGGTCCAGAGGCCCTGAAAAGGGAGGGGCCACCAGTAATATGCAGTGCAGGGTCCTGGGTCTGGCACTTGTGGCCAGAGACCCCACATAAGGAGCTGGCGGGCTACATCCCGGGCAGATTATGTGCCTAAGTGGTTGAGCACCTAGGCTCGCACATGCGTGTGCATGTGTCCGTGCGTGCGTGCGTGGGTGCGTGCGTGCGTGGGTGCGTGCGTGCGTGCATGTGTGTGTGTCTGTGTCTTCTGGGAAGGAAAGGTATCAGTTTGCTAGCTGCCCTTGGAACCACAGACTTCTCCCAAGACAGCAGAAGACCTGTGTAGTGGCGTGGATCTGTGAACTCAGCACTCTTGGAGGCTGAGGCAGGTGGATGGTGCACACTGTAGTAGCCCAGCCTGGGTAATTTAGTGAGGTCCTCCTCAAAATAAAGAGTACTGGGGATAGAGCTCAATTCAAAGGCTTCAGAGCCAGGCATAGTGGTGCATGCCTATAATCCCAGCACTTTGGGGGTGAGTGCAAAGCCAGCCTGAACTGCATAGCGAGACCCTATCTCAAAAAGACAAAACAAGGGCCAGCAAGATAGCTCATCAGACTAAGAGCCTGCTTAGGCAAGCACAGGGACGCAGGTTCAATTCCCGGCACCATATGCTGTGCTGGTCCCACCCCTGGGTGTGCTGAGCCAGCTGCTGAGTCCTGGTGTGGTGGTGCACGCTTGTAATCCCAGCACTGGGGAGGCTAAAACAGGAGGATCACTGTGAGTCTGAGCTGTGTAGTGAGGCCCTGCACCAAATACATAAAAGACACAACAAAGGGTTCAACCCCTATACCACTCTCCCCACAAGGGACAAAACAAGAGCAAAAACAAGCAGCATCACAATGCTTTCCAGCAGCCAAGGAGGCCTGTCTGACACCAAGGTGCTGGGAGGGTTGGCTCCTTTGGGAGCCCAGGGGCGCCGTGCCCTGCCTTCGCCATCCTCAGCCCCTGCCCGGCTGTGAGCTCACACCTTCCCTGTGTTTCTCAGCCGGCTCTGTCTCAAGTTCCTTCCTTACCTAAGGGAGCCAGTGCGACCCTAGTGTAGCTTCATCTTAGCTTGGTCACACATGCAGGAGGGGAGAACTTTAGGGAGCACAGCTGTGCCCACTGCAGGCCTCGGCACCATGAGGGCAGGACTGCTTGGTGGCTCCTGCACTTCTCTCTCTGCTCCTTCCCAAAGGGGTCATGGCCGGCTCAGGGTGTGGTGGGGACCCAGGCCAGGGTGGGTTTGGGTGCTGTCAGCCCTGTGATCTCAGACAGGCTACTTCTCCCCTTGACCCTCCCAGGCCTCCTCTAGGGGTGGACACTGGCTCAGGCTTTAGCCATGTGGAGCCCCGTGTCCCACCTGTGGGCACTGAACATCCACCCTGCAGGCCTGCCGCTGGGTGTGTGTCTGTGTGCAGACCCTTCTGGAACAGCTGCTTTGCTCTAGTCCTTGGAGGAGCAGCAGGGGACAGGCGCAGAATGACACTTGTATTGGAGATGGAAAGGGCAGGTCCACCATGCCATGGAGGGGGCGGGGCAGGCGGTGCCGTTCAGTGCTGGTGCAGCTTCCCAGGTCCCGGGTTGAGGGGACGTCTGCCTGCTGGCTCCTGGGCTCCTCTAGGGTCCCCACGTGCAGTCCCTCCCCGGAGCCTGTTGACTCCAGTCTCACTGTCCCTGTTACTATTCTGATCCTCATTACAGAATGCCTCACCCTCCTGACGACAGCCAGCCACACCACCGCACTGCTCCCCGGCCTGGGAGACGGGGCGCTCAGGGCTGCAGAGCTGATGCCTCCAGAGCTGGGGGAAGTCAGGCAGCCACAGGGGGTGGGGGGTGGCAGGCTCCTGGTGTCAGCTTCTCTCTGAGCTCTGTCCTCCCTGTCCTACTGGCAGCTCTGGTTCCAACATGTGGCTTTCCCCAGGCCACACCTGCCAGCCCTGAAGCCCTGAGGACTTCAGAGCCAGCCCTGTCCCTCGTGGCTTTGTAGTCGGGAACCTGCCCAGGTGTGGGTACACTGAAGATGCTCCGTAAGAGTCCTCAAGCTGGCAGAGAGTGGCCTGTTTGATCCCCTCGGCCCATGGGTGGGCCACAAGAAATAAGTGCGACACAAGAATTAAGAGAGGGAGACAAGAAGGGTCCCCATTCTGGCCCAAGGACTGAGGTTCTTCTGGGTCACAGTCCTGGAAGTTCCCTGTGACCGACGCAAGACTTGGTACTGAATGGCTGGGGCCTTGGGCTTCCAGGGGCCTCAGTGTTCTCATCTGTAGAGTGGGGACACTACCTCACCTGCCTCAGGGCTGTGGGGAGAGGTGTGTGAGTGCCCGGGCACAGTGACTTCAGGGCACACGAGAGGCTGGGTTTGTGTGTGGCACAAGTGTGGCTTCCCCAACAGGATGTCACGAGAGTGCAGCAGAGGGGCAGCCTGCCTGTGGCCAATGGGACCTGGAAGGGTGAGACTGGAGGGCAGAGGTCTTGGCCGGATCTCTGGACAGTGAGCGACTCAGACCAGCGTCCGAGGGAGGGGCACGAGGGTGCCGAGTGGTAACGGCAGGTTTCCTTCCAGCCCCCAGCGACGCGTGCAGGGAGACAGCCAAGAACAGAGCCCTCAAAGTTTCCAGCACTCTGCTAAAATTAGCCCCGTCTTGCGTGCTCAGCTCTATATTTAAACCAGCGGCCTGTCAGAGACAGCGCTGCGCCGGCAGCACATGCCAGCGGGTTTGGGGCCCAGGATGACACAGGCAGGCAGCGTCCCTGGGCCCGAGCAGGCGAGCCGTCCACACCACAGCTGTCAGGGAGAGGCCCAGGGCGCAGGGCTGCTCCCTCCGGGCGGGATGCACAGACAGACCGCGGCAGGGACGGAGGCGGCCGCACGTAGACAGGTGGAAAGCTGTGGAGTAGGGAAAGGGGCATGGACAGCGTGACAGTGGTGGGAAGCTGGGCGGGAGAACACGGCCAGTCCCATGCGGGTGGCAGCACAGTCTAGGGGATGGTGGCAGGGTCCCCAGGGTCCCACCACTGGGCAGCCCTGCTGGGGGCCTGGACTGCTCCCCTCCTGCCTACAGGACCCTCTCTGGGAGGACACTGGCTGGTAGAGAGGCCAGAACATTAACTGTGACATGGAAGAGGGGTGTTCTATTTCCCAGGGTAGTTCTGCTTCTCTGCAGAAAGCCCCCCGCCCCCGCCCCCGGCCGCCCAATCCACAGGCACAGGGGGGTGCTTTATCCCAGACAAGGTCTCTCGGGGTGCATGGCCAAGCATGGGCCCTGTACTGTCACTGCATGTGCACCTGCCCATATGGACGAGCAAAGGCGACCTGCAAGCCCCTCCCAGTCTCTCGTGGCTCAGACGGTGGGATGCCAGGGGCAGGGGGCAGACAGAGTCTGCCCTGAGCAACCCCCTCGCCAGTGCCCTCCCCGTGTTTCCCTCTGCCAGAGCAAGCTCTCTCATCCGGAGTGGATGGCTGGAGGGGACGGCTCTCCTTCTTCCAGCTCTGACTTTCCAGGAGAACCACCCAGGTCTCACTGTGACTGCTCTGATACTGGCACCAGGAGCCTCTCACCCACCCTAGGCTGGTGGGGGACACCATCTCCAGTTTTCTCTGTCTCTCTTTGACTGCAAGGGAGCCCCAGAAGTAGCTGGTGACAGGAGCTGGTGGCTGTTGGTGCTGGCTAGAATCGCAGCAGCTGAGCATTTAACATTGAGTGCTTATCTGACACACTCTGAGGAAATCACAGATGTACCCATTTTCTGGATGACTGAGGTGAAGCGGATGGCAGTGCCCTGGTCTTGGGCTGAGACAAGCAGAGGTGAGAGATGAACCTCACTGTTCCAGCTCCAGGGTATTGATACCAGAGATAGAAACCAGAGGTGACTGAGCTACAGCCCAGCCTTAATTAATTAATTAATTTAGTTTGAGGAACCTGGGATTGAACTCAGGACCCTGTGCTTGCCAGGCAAGCACTTATTCTACTGAGCCATCTCCCTGGCCAGCCTTTTTGATTTGAGCCATAATCTTCCCAAATTGCCTGAGCTGGGGTCAAACTTGCAATCCTCCTGTCTCAGTCTCCCAATTGCTAGGATTATAGTTGTGCGCTGTTACGCCCCAGCCAGAGGGGCTTCCTCAGTTCGGGGTACCCCTTGCTGAGGGCTCCATGGCATTGGTTAATAAGGCTGTGTCCTTGCCCTCCAAGCAGCTTGGCACAGCCCCACCTCCCTCAACCTAGGGCCTGGCACAGGACCTGGCTGGTGAGTCCACTGAGCAGTGTTGGGGTAGCAGCACCCTGCCTGGCCTTGGCTGGCCCCAATTTCCTCCCCGTCTTGGCCTCTCGACCTCTTCCTTGTTCTTGTTTGGCGTCTTCCTGGCCCCAAACCCTCTGTGCCAAGTCCTGAGCCAGGCCTGTTCCCAAAACCCATGCACCTGTCCCTGAGGTTCTGTGCTCAGTCTTTGGCCTGAGGCTGCCCAACCTGGCTCTCTCTGAGGCCCCGAATTCCAGGCAACCCGGACCCTGGTCCAAGGACTGTGGCGGTGGTCCTGGCTTCCCAGATCTCTGCCAAGGCCTGGCCGCTGGGGATGGATCCCCACGTCGGCGCGGGTGGCCCAGCTCTTGTGGTTCACTCTGAATCCAGAAACTCTTAGTGAAATTACAGCTTTAATTAAATACAGCTGGCTGTGCGTTGTACTCTGTATAATTATCGTGTTATTATTATTATCACTTAGACGAAAGTTCAAACAAAGTTTATTGTAAATACCATTTGACAGAGATAACTGAAGAGCCGAGGGCCATCGTTCGCTGAAGGACATGGAGTGGTCACTGCTGTCTGGTGGTAGGACAGGGAGATGGCAGAGCAGCTCCTAGGGACACACAGGTACACCCTGGGAAGCTGTGGCCTTGGGAAGATCTCTGCCCCATCTTTCCGGTCTCTAAAGGAGAGGGACTCGCTTATCCTATGGATGTTGAGACCTGCTGTGTGTCAGGCCCTGGAGCTCAGGGGCCAAGCAAGCAGATGGGGGCTCTGACTTCATGGACTTTACACTCCAGTGCAAAGGAGAAAAAGTGGCTGGGCATGGAGGGCTTTGCCTGTGATCCCAGTGCCCAGGAGGCTCACAGTGAGCCTGAACTACACGGTGAGACCCTGTCTCCAAAAAAAAATTTTTTTTGGCAGAACCGGGGATTGAACTCAGACCCTTGCACTTGCCAGGGAAGCATGCGTGTATTCCACTGAGCCATCTCCCCAGCACCCCCCCCCCAATTTTTTTTAAAGGAGGAAGGTAAGCATCACATATACAAACCAATAGGTATTTTATGGTGAGGAGGGGTGAACAGCTGGATGAATAATAAAACAAGGTAAGGGAGAGAAAGGGAAACTGGGGACCGGGGAGATATCTCAGTGGCACAAGTGCCTGCCTGGCAAGCACAAGGTCCTGAGTTCAATCTCTGGTTAAAAAAGAAATATATATATATATTTTTTTTTTTTAAAGGGGGAATTGGAGCTACTTGGGGTGTGCTATTTCAGGAAAGGCCTCTCAAAAGTTGATGTGTAGAGCCGGGCGTGGTGGCGCATGCCTGTAATCCCAGCACTAGGGAGGCTGAGGCAGGAGGATTGTTGTG
>PVKA01037707.1:0-20807 GCA_004027165.1 Ctenomys sociabilis | reverse complement strand
GGACTGTGTTGGATTGTGGTGTCGAGTTCAAGCACCTAAGGTAGTTGAATGTCAATGGAGTGCCCACTTTTGACAGGTGTAGACAAAGGAAGTGTTGTAAGAAGAAAAAATAATGATGTGTGTATATAGACAGTACAGTTGGGATAGATAACGCTGTGCTTCTACATAATTCTATGAGAGACAAGATCTGCACTAATGGTGGTTGGACAGGATATTATTTCGGCTTTTAGTGCTATGGTCATCCACTAGGTAAACAAATATTGAATTTTTGATATAATTCAGCTATAAAAAACCTGTAAATATAATATCATGTATGCACCTTGTACAATACCAAAACGCTATGAAAACAGCTTGCAATGTATTAATTCATCGACTCTGTATGGTTAAGGTGCTTTGAAACTGTCTGATTGACATTTGTATTTTAGTAAAATAAAAAAAAGGAAAAGAAATCTCACAGACTGAGTATGAATATGAAACCAACTGCTACTTAAGATAATATCGGGCACATAGTGTTCTTCAGTGTTTCCTATAAAAACAGAATAGACATGGATCTAAAATAGTAAGATTTTAATCACACTTCTATATTTTGATCTGTAGAATTCAGCTGTGAATCCATCAGGCCCTGGACTTTTCTTTGTCGGTAGGCTTTTTATTACGTTTCGGATTTCGTTGGCTGTTATCGGCTTATTGAGAGTTGTAATATCTTCTTGATTCAGTTTTGGTAATTTGTAACTTTTGAGGAATCTGTCCATTTCTTCTGTGTCTTCTATTCTGTGAGCCTAAAGAGTCTCGAAGTAACTACTAATAATCTTCTGAATTTCCAGTGGGTCTGTGGTGATTTCACCCTTTTCATTCCTTATCGCTTGTACTTGAATTTTCTTTTGCCTCTTTTTGATGAGGTTGGCAAGAGGCTTATCAATTGTATTTAGTTTTTCAAAGAACCAGCTTTTTGTTTTGTGGATTCTTTGAACTGTTTTTTTCATCTCAATTGAGTTAATTTCTGCTCTAATCTTTATGATTTCTTCCCGTCTTTGTGCTCTAGGTTTTGTTTGCTCTTCTTTTTCTAGTTGTCGAAGGTGCAACATTAAGGTGCTAATTTGTTCCCTTTCCATTTTCTTAAGTGTGAGTTTATAGCTATTATTTTCCCTCTAAGAACTGCTTTCATCGCATCCCGTAAATTCTGATAAGTTGTACTTGAATTTTCATTGAATTGTAGATATTGCTGAATTTCTTGTTGAATTTCTTCTGCGACCCATTGATTGCTGAGTAGGGTGTTGTTTAGTTTCCATGAATTTAGCGGGTTTTTCTGGTTTCTTTTGTCATTTATTTTCAATTTCATTACATTGTGGGCAGATAGTATGCATGGGATAATTTCTATTTTCTTGCATATACTTAGGCATGACCTCTGGACTAGCATGTGGTCTATTTTGATCTCCAGTATTTATTTATTCAGATAATTAATGTTTCTTCTTTTCATATATAAAGTAAGTAATTGTCTATGAATGTAATGCAGACATATTTTAGAGTTCTATAAGTTCTGGTTTCATAGTTTCTGTGGCTCACCACTCCTAATATAATTTAATGACCAGGTCCAGAGAGATAGCTTAGTGGAACAAGCAAGTGCAGGGTTCTGAGTTCAATCCTGAGAACAGCAACAACAACAAAATTAATGGCCAATACAGGAGTGGTGGTACATGCCTATAATCCCAGTACCCGTGAGGTTAAAACAGAAGATTACCATGGTTTGGAGGTCAACCTTGTCTACATAGTGACTTTAAGACCAGCCTTAGCTACATAGCAAGTCTGTCTCAGAAAACAGCAGCTAAAAGAAGCAAACAATAACAAATCATAACTAATGACTGCAAGAAAGATAATATAGTAAATGTTTATCAGGTAATAATTTTTTTAGTGTGAATTTTGTGATTAGATTTTTCTAATAGTAGTTGACTTATATAGTAGCTAGAAGAATGTGGGATACATCTGAAATCCTAAACAAATAAATAGAATTCATTTTTTCTTCCAATATTCAGAGCTCAGAATATAATAAATTTATTTATAATAAGGTACTAATATGTAACTTCAATATCATGTGGTAAGTAACATAGTTGTACTTGTACTTCTATATCTAGGTCAGGGACTGGAATTGAAGATTTGCATTTCAATCAATATGTCTGATTTAGAATAACATGGCCAGTCTCTCTGAGCTGGATTATCTATTATTAGTAACCTGAAAATAGTTGTATCAATTTTATAGAGTTGAAAGCACTAATGAATGTCATATAGAGGGTTTAGCGCACACATAATACATGCTAAGTGTGCCCAAATGCTCATTTGTATTAAGTCTTATAAATCTTAGCATTGAAGTCGTTTTGTGGCATAAAAAGCAAAGAAGATAATTCTCACCATGCCTTTGAAGAAAAAGATACATAGAATTTAGCTGATTTGCCTTAATGTCTCACAGGAAGTTAATTACAGAGCCATTATTAGAATTTAGGCTTCCAGTGCACAGCTGAAGGGTTTTCTGCCTTTAGGTCTCTCAAAATCTTCTACGTTCTCTATAATCAAGACTGATTCCTACTAGCACAGTCAATTTGTGGCAGGTATTTTGATAAGACTCCAGGATTAAAACACTGTTTCTTATTATCAAGGGATTACCACAGATATTCTTGGCACTTACTGCACCTGCCACCTCATCATTGGCCCCCAGGATACGGAAGGCACAAGCTCCCACGTGTATTGGAAGCCATAAACAGACAAGATGGTCTGGGGCAGAATGCAACCTTGTTAATATTCTTCGCTATTAAATGCCTAGCACTTACTGTAGAGCTGGTCATGTGGCAGATGCTCATTAAATACTTACAAAATGAGTTAAAGATTTGGTAATTTTTAAGAGGCAAAAATTTAGTAGTGGGTTTTTTAGCTTGTGTACTAATATGAATTTACTGGATTATTATAATCAAATAATTTGTTCAAGCTGTATCTTATTCTAAAGCTGGAGCACAAGAATGAACCAGATTGCCTGGGGTTTTTAATTTCCCCAGCACAGGCCTGGACCTTGGACAAGCCTTCATTTCATACAAGGTTGGATTTTAATGTTAGTCTTCACAAATCATTTCCTGCAATGAGAGATAATTTTCTAAATGAATGGTAAACCCCAATCCTTGGGGGTGAGCTCAGCTATGTCTTTTTGGCTTTATAAATGAAACAGGCAACAATTTTGCCTCTATTCTTAGAAAATACAAATGCTGTACATTAAAAATCAGGTAGTTGAAGTAATTCTGTACCAGGAAAAATTATCAATGTCATTAGCAGTGGGCATTCTATAGTCATGACTATTATTATTCTCTTTTTTTTTTTTCTTTTTGGAAGAACTGAGGATTGAACTCAGGCCCTTGCACTTGC
Organism: Ctenomys sociabilis; assembly: GCA_004027165.1. Lineage (NCBI taxonomy): Eukaryota > Metazoa > Chordata > Mammalia > Rodentia > Ctenomyidae > Ctenomys > Ctenomys sociabilis. Next base: position 17,405 of record PVKA01037707.1, on the reverse strand, counting down.
CAGGCAAGTGCTTATTCTACTGAGCGATCTCCCCAGCCTCAATGACTATTATTATTCTCTCTCAAGCCCTTTGTGGTACTCAAGTAGAATTTTCTTTCTAAAGCTAAGACAGGAATTCTTCTTGGCCTTTAAATCTTATGCTCAGCATCTTATGGTCAATCAATTTGCTTATTTACTAATTTATTTCTTTGTCACTTTGTTTCTTTGGTGTTTATTTTTTGCTAGAGCGAGACAAGGCTAAAAATCCTGAGAAGTGAGAGATGAAAGAGCTGTAGTCACTGCCGTCAAGGAATTTACAGCTTTGTGGGGGTAAACAGACAGGCAAATAGATAATTTATCAAGCAACATAGTTGAGTACTATTACCAAGATAGGAGCCAAGTGTTGTGGGAGTCCACTTCTCTCTCTCAATAGTATCTGATTTATCATCTTTATCTGTAACTCTGGAAGGGAAGGCAAAGTCCTCATTAAATGATTTCAAGCGTCAGAGAACAGACTGCAGAGATATTTTTGGCAAAGTGGGCCTTCCTGTTGTCATTGAAATAACATTGAGAGGCCCCTTACCCCATCTTTGTAAAAGTCCAGTCTTGCTAATAATAGCATGTCTTCCAACAAATTAACAATATAGTCTCTGGCTCAAAAGGAAACATTCTCATCAGTTAGCAGGGAGAAACACTTATGAGAGCTGAGAATCTTCTGAAGAAGTTTTGGGGGTGAAGACAGCATGACATGGATAGTTCCCTATCTCAGAGATTGCCCTGAAAACAAAAATCTCCTCTGATATACCAAGTTTAATGGAAATTGAAACAGCTAAAGGGAAGCAATACAGTTCCTACAAAAGGACTCAGATTGAAGAACGTTCTGGGTCTTCTAGCAGTCCAGTGGGTCCATTCATAATGGTATATATTTTTCATTTTTCTAAGAAGTAATAGGCTTGAATAAGACCAAACGCTGACTGAGGTTCTGCTTTTCCCTGTTCAACAGAGGAAAAGGGCTCTCAAATTAGACCCTTGGTCCTGGAAAATTTCATGAATGTCTAGCACTCTAAAACACTTCATCAATGTTGGCTTTTAAAAATGACAAAAGAGTACAACAGCATCTCTGCCTCAGGAATAGTATGCTAGGGAACCTACAATAAGGAAAGTCAGGACCTTAAGCCCCCTGACCCATGTTTTGTACAGACCCCGCTTTCTGCCTCAGAGTGAAAAGTCTCACATCCCCTCCCAACAGGTAATATTCTGTGCTTATAACCACATCTAACCTTAGGATTCAATACCTACAGACTTCAGCTTTTGTCAGATTCTGTTTTGTTCAACACAGACCCAGTCAAACTGAATTTAAACAGTAGTATAAAACCTCCCCTATCCCACTATTTGTTGCCCAGTCTTCAGAGTATGTAACTCCTCTGGGTTGCAGCTGGCCAATAAAGTTTGGTTCCCTCCACTTCTCCAAGTGCCCTTCATGTCACTGCATCTCTGGTAAGGCTAATTCTAGCTTAACACATACACTTAGTGCATATATAGTTTGTTATAGAATCATAGAAATTTTGACATGTATGAGCTATTTCAGTTTGTCCTTCCTAATGTACAAATTAGTAATGGCTTGTTCTCTCATGTATGCTGACATTATGTCCAGAGAAAGCCTTTGCAAAAGGCTCTTGGGAATAGTGTTATAAAAATTCAGAACTTGTGGATACCAGTTCAATAGGATGGGAGTTAAGATGTCTGCACACTACCAGTACAAAAAGTAAGAAGCTGAATAAACTGAAAAGTTAACAACTTTTCTTAGCTGCATCAGAAACATGGTATTGTAGGATAAACTACTGTTCCCCAAATCAGAGAAACAGAGGAGTAGATATAAAGATGCAGGATTTACTAAAGCTTAAACATATTGCTTTAACTTGGAGAGGTGGAGAGGTAAAAACTCTAATGTATCAGTCTTAGCAGGTGTGTGCTTTTGTGAATTTTTGCCTCAGGGAGCAGTCAGGTTCAAACAGTGAAGTAGAAATAAAAAAAATTGCTTCATTTTTCTATTATGAGGAGGAGTATGTAATAATTTTGAAATATGCCAGAACATTTTGTTCTCAACAATTTCTACCTTCAGGAGAAATGATTTCTCACAAGAATTTGAATTAGTGGGATTTTTCCAAAGCCTAAATGACCTGGGGGAAAGGAAGTACCTATTTCTGTGATCCTCTAGCCTTACATGAGAAGGAAGGGAAATATGCAATTCCAGCCAGTGTACCCATCTTGTCTCAAATAAGGGGTGAAGAAAGTGAGAAACACTAAATATCATAGTGCAGAGAACTAGGTTCAATAAAGGTATGAGATCATGAGATCAGATTGTGAGATCATAGAATACTTCCCCTCACGTGGATAACGATTTCCTTCTTCTTTCTCCCCCCTTTTACTTTATGATTCATCTACCCCTCCACTTACTCTTTCTCCTCCTCCTTCATCATTTTCTATCTTTTGAATACAGGGTCTAGATATATAGTTCACGTTGGTCTTGAGTTCAATATGCAGCCCAGACTTGCCTCAAATTTGTGACATTCTTGCCTCACTCTCTAAATGTCAGGATTATAAATGTGTGCTATCACATCTATGCTGGTTAAACAACTTACAGCAGCTCATTTTATCTAGTGTACCATATTTGCTTTTTGATAAAAATTACAAGGTTAAATAAAGAGGTGAAAGACATATTAAATAGACTGAGGAACCACAAAATCCATTATGTATGGCATGGATTATTGAGTTATCAGGCCATGAATTTAAAACACTAATGAATAATACCAAATAATTAATGGACAAAGTAAATAATATGCAAAAAGGAATATAAATAAAGAGGTAGATATTGTAAGAAAGAATCAAAGAGAAATACTAGAAATTAAAAATTCTATAAAAGAAGTGGCTGTCCTTGCAGCTCTTCTGTAAATGACAATGGCATAGCCATCTCTGACAAAACTAAAGAAAACAGGGTATACAAATGAAGGTTCATTTTTTATCTGTATATTCAAAATAGTTAGGGTAGGTATACTGCTATTTTCTCTTAATTCAATGGATAAATATTTGTACTAATAGCGATTGTGGACAGGATACCATGTCTGCATCCTGTAGTATGAATAACCACTGAGAAGATAACAACATGGAATGTATTAATTATTGAAACTGTCCTACTAATCGGGTTTGAAACTGTCTCAGTGACATTATTAGTTTCTCAATAAAAGTATTAAAAGAAATGGATGTTTTTAATGATTTTGTTTAGTACACTAAATAGAACAAAGGACAGAATTGCTGAGATGGAGGATATTAAATACAAACTTCTCAAACTGAAAAGGAAAGTCAAATAACTAAAAAAAAACCCTACAAAATCCAAGAACTATGGGACAACTATAAAAAGTATAACACGTATGTAGTGGGAATACCAGGAGAAGAATAATACAGGAACAGAAGAATTTTTTGAACTAAAAATCACGAAGAGTTTATCTAATTTAACATCAAGTATCAAGCCGCAGACCAAGAAAGCTCAAAGAACATCAAGCAGGATAAATGCACAAATATAAATACCCCCAATCTACATCAACTATACCTTGTTTATTTACATTTATTTAAAATAAATTACAGAAAATTAAAAAAAAACAAAATCTTGAAAGAAACAGGAAGAATACATCTTAGAAATGAGGAAAAAGATAAGAATTACATTTGACTTCTCAGAAGCTATGAATACAAGCATGAATAAATTGTAGTGAAGAATTTAAAGGATTGAGAGACAAAAGCCAACAACCAAGAAATCTGTACCTTGCAGATATATGCTTCATAAATTTAGGAGAGGGCCTGGGACATAGCTTTGTCCTGTAAGCACCTGCCTGCCAATTGCAAACGCCTGGGTTCAATTCCCAGTGTCACATGCCATGCAACCGTGCCAACTACCAAAACCAGGTGTGGTAGCACATGCCTGTAATCCTAGGGCTAAAGAGGCTGAGACTGGAGGATCAGCATGAGTCTGAGCTATGCAAGGAGACCATATAACAAATCAATCAATAGATCGAAAATATAGAAAAAAAAATTAAAATGTTAAAGAGAAATGAAGACTTTCCCAAACAGGAAGTGAGAGTTCAGTGCCCACAAACTTGCCTTGAATGGAAATTTAAAAGAAATTCTTTAGTGAAAATAAAATAGATAGGAAAATTAGATGTATAATTCAAAAATGAAGAATATTGGAAAATAAATAAATGAAGACTAAACAGGGTGTTTTTCTTCTCTTTAATTGATCTAACTTAAAAAGCTTTTTCAAAATGACAAAAACATTATACTATGTTTATGTATATATACTTGCTTCTGTGTTTATGTGATATTGATGACAGCAATGATGCAACAAAGGAAAGAAGGGGGTTAGGATTACTGTGTTAAAATGAAGTATTCATACAGCACATGAAGCAGTATAGTGTTATTTCAAAGTGGACTTGGATTATTTGTAAACATCTATTGCAAATTCCAAGGGAGCTGCAAAAACTTGAAGGAAAATGGAAGAAAAATTGAAAGGAGGGAAAATTCAGTACGAAATGCTCAAATAAAACCATAAAAGGGAGATTATAAAAATAGGAATAAAAATAAAACAATAAATAGAAAAGAGCAAACATTTGGTACTTATTAATCCAGCTACACCAATAATCACAATATGATCCACAGACTGAAAAAGTACTTTCCAAATATATTTCAGGTAAAGGAGTGTTGTACGAAATACGCAAATAATCCTTAAAACTCAGCAACCACATAACAACCTAATTTAGAACTGGAGCACTGATTGAATGTATGGCTCAATGGTAGTGTGCTTTAGGATTAATGAGGCTCTGAACTTAGTCCCCAGCAAAAATATTTAAAATTGAAATCAAAGAGACTAACAACACCAAAAACTGGTGCACATGTGGAGCAACAGTAAGATAATTTTTTAAAAAAAACAAGGAAAAAAATGAAAATTTCTTGAAAGCAAGCATGAATATTCAATTATTTGTCCAATCTTGTATACTTATATCTGTTAATCTGAGCAACAAATTTGACATTTAAAATAGATAATACAGCTACCATTGTTAATTTGAAATTCTGTAACATATGTATTCTTGTATGCAACCAGTTTCTGCCATTTTTCTATCTTGTTTTTTGCTTCTGCTTTTACTCTTCAAAATTAAATTAAAAATAAAATATAAAGCAAAAAATAAAAAAAGAGAATGCAAAATGATATAGTCACTTCAGAATACAGTATGGCAATTTCTTACAAAAGTAAATATGTTTTTACCCCATAATTCACCAATAGTGCTTCTTAGTACTTACCTAACTGAGTTGAAACCTTTTGTTCACACAAAATATCTGTCCATGGATGTTTATAGAATCTTAATTTATAATTGCTCAATCTTGGAAGCAATGAATTTAGCTTTTAGTAGGTGAGTAAACAAACTATAGTACATTTACACAATGAACTACTTTCTCATGTACATGTTTGGGCTCGGGGTTTTGGGGAAGAAGATTACAGAAGTTAAATTGTTACTCTCTTTGCATTATATTAAAGACACTTAGTATCAACATGATATATCACAGTTGATGTTGACCTCGATTATCTGCTTGAAATAGTGATTTTTCTCCCCTTCCACACTGTTCTTTTAGGAAAGGTGTCACTCTGTATAGCCCATAGCATGTGTAAGAAGTAGGTAGTGATATTTCACTCTTTTGGATAAAATAGAAGCAAATTGTCTCTAGACATTTTCAAATGTCCTCTGAGAGGCAAAGTTACTTCCATTGGAAAATTACTGTATTAAATATAGTTGTTTTGGGGCTGGGGAGCTGGCTCAGTGGAATGAGTGCTTCCCTGGCAAGCGCAAGGGCCTGAGTTCAATCCCCGGTTCTGCCAAATAAATAAATAAATAAATAAATGAATAAATAAATAAATATAGTTGTTTTCTAGGATCTCACATTGCAGAACTATTTTTCATATATATATATATATATATATATATATATATATATATATATATATATATATATATATATATTCTTAAAGCAAACCTAATCATTCTCTTTGTTTAATTATCACCCCCAAATCAATGTCTTTTCAAATATAGATCTTTAGCTCTGATTTATTTCCTATGAGGTGATAGGTATATCCCATTTGATTGTCTTATAGTCATATACCTATTACAAATTAAGCATGTTTAAAGAGCATCCTTCCACTGAAAACAATTCCAGTCTCATAGAGAATATTAAAAGATAACAGAATTCCAAAAGAGTTGATTAACTTAGAAAACAGCTTGGTTTGTCACAATGTCACAGGGGATAGGGTAAAAGTAGACAACTTGAGATAGTTCTGCAGAGATAGTGTAGCTTCCCAAAAGATCCAACTCACTGGCTGTTTTTGTATGTTAAAATGTTTATTTTTTATTTTAATGATCAGAACATCCAAAAGAAAAATAATGTTATATTATGAACAACTTTCTGTGTTCTCAATGAAGTTTTTAAGGAAACACATCCACACTCATGTATTTATTTATATTGTTTGTAGTTGCTCTTGTGGTACAAGGATATGATGTTTCAAAATACTTTTAAAAAATAAACTGTGTACTATTTTTACAGGAAATTTTCTAATCTTTGGGTCATAGCAAGATAATTACTCATAGCACAGAAATGTTTGCATGTTCTTCCACTGTTCCAAGCCCTTTTGATAACTACGCAAGTTGTATGATACACAGCAGCATGAAGAACTCAGGTCTAAGGACTATTGTAGCAAGTAGTAGTCAATCCTGTACATCATTCCAGAGATTGAGTTGGATGACATTTATATGGCAGTCACACCTTGGCCTATGGCATTGTTTGTATGATTAGCTACAGAAAATGCTTGAGATCAGAGGATCATTAAGATTTGGAGTTTGGCAAACTGCTCAATACCCTCAGGACCACATGGGCCCATGGCACACAACCTTTTTCCAGTGTTTATTATTTTCCTTTTATTCCTGTTCCCTGTAGTATTTTATTCTTTTTCATGTCAATTAATGATATCTCCATCCACTTAGTTATCCATGGTAGAAAATGAGCAGTCATTTTAGATTTCTATGCTCTTTTTCTCCTACCACAAAATCCATCTCCAAGTCTATTTAATTTCATCTTCCAAATAATTCATGTTGCATTGGTTTTGATCTTCATTTTCCTCTAAAGGCCAGTGCACTCAAGGATTGATCCTAAGACTTAAGCTATTTGCAAATAGAAGAATCTTTGAGCAGAAAGACCTTGTGAAAGTTTTTAAGTCATACATGCAATGCCTTCAAAGGAGACAGTATAACCATTCTCTTCCTCAGGCTCTATTGGCCATGAAATGAGTGTTTTTGATCCATTATCTACTCCTGCCATGATGAACTGCCTCACCTTATCAGACCCTCAAAGCAATAGGACTAAGAGGTTGCATAACATGTAGTTGTTAAATATATATTTTTTAATCAATTTTATTGAGAAAGAAATAGCAATGACACTTTCAAAACAGGTTAGTAGGACAGTTACAGTGCATATTGTTGTCTTTGTAGTAGTTATTCATGGTACAAGATGAAGACATAATATCGTCTCTAAATGCTATTAGTACAAATCTTTCTTCTTAATGAACTAAGAGAAAGTAATTGTATATCTATCTATCTATCTATCTATCTATCTATCTATCTATCTATCTATATATATTCACTGCAAAATGATCCTTTAGTTATATTCCCCTTCTTGTTTACTTTTGTCAGAGATGGGTATTCCAATTCCATTCATATATTGTAGGTGCATGAATGCTTGGGGCTTTGGGTTTAGTTTGCTCTTCCTTTTCTAGATGTTTGAATTGCAGCATTAGGTATTTATTTGTTCACATTCTGCTTTCATAATGTGTGCATTCACAGTTGTAAACTTCCATGTAAGAGCTGCTTTAATTGCATCCCATAAATTCTGATAAGTTGTGCTTGAATTTTCATTGAATTGTAGATATTATTTAATTTCTTGTTTAATTTAATCTGTGACCCATGGTTGCTGTGAGGATGTTGTATAATTTCCATGTATTTATGGAGTATTTCTGGTTTCTTTAGTCATTTATTTGCAGTTTCATTGCACTGTGGTTAGATAATATTCGTGGGATAATTTCTGTTTCCTTGCATACACTTAAACCTGACCTATGAACAGATAGACCACCCTAGTATGTGGTCTATATTGGAAAATGTTCCATGTACAGCTGAAAAAAATGTATATTCAGCTGTGGTGGGTTGGAACACTCTGTAGATGTCCAATAAGCCCATTTGTTCCAAGTTCTGGTTCAGTTCTGCTACGTCTTTGCTAATTTTTTGTCTGCTTGACCTACCATTTTGTGATAAGGGTGTGTTCACATCACCCGTTAAGATTATGGTATTAGATATTAGATTTTTGATGTCCATTAAGATTTGTTTTATATAGTTGGGTGCTACTTGTTTAATGCATACATATTTATGAGTGTTACCACTTCCTCTTGAATTTTTCCCCTAACCAGTATGTAGTGCCCTTCTTTAATTTGTTTGATCATTCTTGGTTTGAAGTTGAGACTATCTGCGAACAGGATTACTACATCTGCTTTGTTTCTGAGGTGCTGAGGTGAGCAGTATTGTTTTTTATCCCTTGACTTTCAGCCTATGAATTTCTCTATGAGTTAAGTATGTTTCATTTATACAGCATAGTCGATTTTTCTTCCTGATCCACTGTGGCAGTCTATTTCTTTTAATTTGTGAATTGAGTCCATCTACATTGATGGTTATAATTGAGATGTACTGACATATGATTGACATCTTATTAACCTGCTCCTTTTTGTCCTGTGTTTAACTTTTTGCCCTATTTGATGGGTTCCTTCTTTTCTCATTCATGCGGTTCTGGTCATTTTGGTGCCTCTCTGGAATATCTTTAACTAGTCTCTGTACACAGGGTTGGCTTTATCATCATGAAATTCTTTAGTTTTTCTTTGTCATGGAAGCATTTTACTTCTCCATCCAACTTGAAAGAGAGTTTTGCAGGGTACAGTAGCCTGGGCTGAAATTTGTTTTCATAGAGTAGTTGAAGTGCTCTACTCCATGCTCTTCCTGCCTTCATGGTTTGTGAAGAAAAGTCTGCCATTATCCTGACGGGTTTTCCTTTAAATGTGATCTGTTTCTTTTCTCTAGTGGCTTTCAATATATTGTTCTCATGCTGGTTTTGGGGATCTTAATTATCATCTGTCTCAGTGTGATTTTAATAGGGTTGATGTTCTTTGGAGTTCCATATGCTTCAGGTACCTGAAAGTCAGATGGTTTCCCCCTATTTTGGAAGTTTTCTGCTATTAGTTCTGCCCACATTCTTTTTATGTCATTTGTATTGACACTTTCTTTCTCATTGATGCCTGTTATTCTCATGTTGGGTCTGGCTGATGTGCTCATGCTCCTCCTTTTTGCAGCCTGTGGAAGTGCACCTGTATTGCCACTCTGATGAGATGTGCTGCTCCTGGATTAGCTGGATGGTTCTGGAGCCTAACCTCTCTGCAGGTGTTCAGCCGAAGAGTTTCACACCTGTTCTGTATGCTAGGCCTGGGCTGGTTGGGAGGTTTTCTGAGAGCACGACAGAAGTCCTGACTCATACGCTGGGCCTGGCCTGGTTCTGGAGATGACCCGAGGGTTCCCGAGTACATGGCAGGCAGTCTCACTCACACGCCAGGCTTAGGCTGTGCCTGGAGAGGTCTGGCGGGCCCAGTGGATTGGAGTCTCTCCCACACACACATGCTGGGCCTGGGAAGGCTCTGGATTTATGTTGAGAATCAAAAGCAAAGAGCCCAGCACAATGATGGAAAATGTTGAGTTTCACCACAAAGAAAGTACCAGGAAATTATGGCCTGTAAAGATGGAGCAAAGGTTCCTTAGCAAGAAAAAGCTAAGTATTTCAGAAAATGACAACAGCAAAAATGATCTGAGGACCTCACAAGAATCAAGAGGTTTGCAAACCACACATTGCCTCAGATCCAGGATATGAAAGTATAGGACATAATGTTTTCTGTGATGGATTTTGGAGTTGCTTTGGTTACATTCCTTTCTATCCCCTTATTTGTACTGTTTGGAATGGTAATGTCTATCTTGTGCCATTGTATGTTGAAAGTATTTAACTTTGTTTTCATTTTCACAGGGGCTCACAGATAAATTTGTCTTAAATCTCAGAGATTTCATCTTGGAGTTTTTAGCAATACTGAAATTCTTAGGACTATGACAACTCTTAGAGATGGACCAAATATAGTTTGTGTAGAGGAATATACATGAGTCTTTGGAAAGCCAAGGGGAAAATGTTGTGGTTTATATCTAGATGTCTGTCTAAGCCTCATGTGGTCATATGTGTGGCCTTTTTAGAGTTGGTTGCATGTAGAGTGTGTGATGCAGGGATTAATTCATGGTTCAATGTTAGAATGAAGGGAACTAGGATTAAGGGTATATGTGGTACTCACCCTAAGTGACCTTGGTAAAATATAAAGGATAGAAAGAACTATTGTCATCGGGTTGCTCGCTTTGCTTCCCTATTCTCACCATGATCTGTTTTTCTTTTGCAATGACTGTCTGCCTGTGTCACCTCAACTTACAGCAAACCGACTGGGGACTGAAACTTCAAACTGTGAGCTTAGTAAACATTTCCCCCTTTAACTTTGAGTGCTGGATATTTTGCTTCATCAACAAGAGAAATGTAACTAAGACAGCTAATGTGAAGGTAAGAATACTTATATCTTGTCTGCATATACGACCACAACGAAATACTAAAATACGAGAAACTTACGAAGGGTAGTTTCACTTCTCACAGTTCTAGAAGGCAGAAAATACAAGTTCAAGGTAGTGCCACCTAGTGAGCATTACTCTTATTTCAAGAGCATGTCTTGAATATTACAAGCTCTGGAAAGGAAGATAATTGTATTTTCATGTAACAGAAGGGAGAAGTTCCAAATAATAGACTTATTCCCTCCATCAGCCACCTTACAATGGTCCATTCATGACCAAGATACTGTCATGAATTAATAATCTCTTTCTAAATTTGTTTTTGAGGCTATGTTTTGCTATGGAGTTCAAAACAAGCCTTGAACACACTATGTAGCTCAGGTTGGCCTGAAAGTCATAGTAATTCTCCTGCCTCAGCCTTCAAATTTCTGGGATTACAGAGCTTAGTCATTTTTTTAAAGGCCACAAGCCTTAAAACTCTGATGCAAAATACCTACGTATTATTTACTTATCCATTTATTTTTATTTATTTTTTATACATTTCTTGAGAAACAAATAGAATGAGACAGTTTCAAAACAGCTAAGTAGGACAGTTTCAATAATTAATATATTGAATATTGTTGTTTTAGTGGTTATTCATAGTACAAGATGAAGACATGATAACCTGTCCAAAAACTATTAGAACAAATCTTTCCATTCATTGAATTAAGAGAAAATAGCTGTGTATCTATCCTATTTTGAACATATAGATACAAAACGGTCCTTCATTTGCATCACCTTTTTGTTTAGTTTTGTCAGAGATGGGTATTTCATTGTCATTTAAATATAGTAGGTGCATGAATTCAGCAAAATATTCCAATATAGGCACATACCACATAATAGTAGTGGGTTTTCTGTAAGACTGACAATGTCAGAAATTGTTGACTTGAATCTTTTATAGCTCAGCATATTAATATGGTTTTATTTTTAGACTTCGTTTTTATACTTTTCTGCTGGATGGTTAAGGCAAGATAAAACAAGACCTATCTAACAAGAAATGTAACTTTTTTATCTGATAGGGTCAGTCAGTTCCCTTCCGGATATATCCTGAAACCCCATACCACAGTTTGCAGATCATGTGGATGAGTCACGGCCATTGCTTTCTGTGAAAGCCCGAGAGAATGTTTTCTCTCCATGTGACTCTCCTTATACACACTCTACATCTGTGATCAATTTGCTCTGTGGCCCTATAATGTCCTTGTTCAGAAAATTTCGGACACAACTGAGTAATATGACGTTATAGTATAGGTTCTCCTATGTCCTGAGTCTTCACCGACCTTGTGAAGATAGGGCCAAAGTGTTGACTGTCTTTGTAGCCCTTATTTTTCCATAATGTTTGGTCTGCAAACTTAGGTTGTTACTCCTCCAAAAGAGAAGGTTATTTTTATTACCCCACAACATAGGTAGTTGAGCTGAACCTCACTATCTGTCTGAACTTCAAACATCTTAAGACATAACAAGGAACTCGTATTTTCCATCAAGTAATTATTGAAATATGTTAAACTTTAAGTCCCTACAGAATATGAAGAAAAAAATTTAAAAAATTAAAAATTAAAAAAATAGGAATAAACAATTACATATTTTTACACAGAAATTTAGAAATCTAACCATATACAACATTTTAGCAGGACAGTCCTGTGACTTTATTTTCTTGTCTCTTGATTTCATGTGTTACTATTATTTTAAACATTTACTTGAGAGACAATACCTACATTTTTTAAAAATTTAATTTAATTTTATTGAAGAACAAGTAACAATGAGACAGCCTCAAATCAAATTAGCAGGACAGATTCAATAATTAATACATTGCATACTGTTTTCGTAGTGGTTCTTTGTTGTACAAGGCTCATTCTTGACATTCTACTTACAAACACCGTTAGAGTAGATGTCTCCAATCAATGAATTAAGAGAATGTAGCTGCATTCTTATCTTATTTTTAAAGCTGAATTATAGCACAGTTTCAATAATTAATATTTTCTGCCTTGTTACCTTCCCAGTGGTTGTCCCTAGTACAAGAAGCAGACAGAATATCCTGTCCAAACACTACCAGTACAAATCTTGCTTCTCACAGAATTATACAGAAGTACTGCATATTTATTCTAACTGTACTGTTTATACAGACACAGAATGGTTCTTCTTTGTATCTCCTTTTTTTGACTGACCTCATCAGATACAAAAGCTACATTTTTTGTTATATAGGTCAATACCTACATTTTTAAGAGAGCACAACACATAGCATTCTACCTTCAAGTCCTCCAAATTTATATATATGTCCTTAATTGCAAAACACATTCATTCCATTCTACTGAAATAGTTCCAAGATTTCTCTTCATCCTCTTCCTAGTCCTTGTCTTCATCCTTCTTTCTCCTCCTCCTCCTCCTCTTCTTCCTCCTCCTTCTTCTTCTTCAAGACAGATTCTTGCTATATATTCCAGGGTGTTCTTCAACTCACTACAGCTGGCCTCAGTGATCCTCCTCACTCTGCCTCTCAAGTGTTGGTATTACAGGTGGGCATCATGACTTCCGGCTTTCACATTTTTAAGTCATTAGAGATCCAAATTTAAAGTCCAAATTCAAAGACTTGTTTCAGTAAGGCATGAGTAAAAAGCAAGGAATGATTCATCCCACTGCAAATTTTCCACTAGCTATAAAGTCTGTGTTACAAAGTTGTGTACTTTCATTGCACAATGGTGGGACAATCACAAGATAGACATTTTCATCCCCAAAGTGAGAAATAGAAAGGAAAGGAAGTCATAAGTAATTCTAATGCTGAACAGAGCTAACAACATACAAATTTGCATCTTGAGAATAGACCTTTTGACTTAAGCTCTGCCTTCTGAACATAGTATTGTGATAATTATCAGGGGATCGACCATATCCCTAATTGCATGTATTAAAATCACAGTGAAAGAATGAAATAAAAGACAGAGACCAATTCAGTAATGCACCACAGGGGGACTGAGAGGTCAATGTTTCAGTACAAAGGCACACCAAGTTGTCTACTGCTTATTGGGTGCACACAATAATTGGAGGGAGTATCAGATGATTCAGAGGAAGGAACTGATCTTATGTGGATGAGGACCTTATGTTAACCTCGATTGTTCCAGATAAGGAAGTTGGGATGTGCAAAGCATTCTTACAGCAGCAGGTGGAAAGAGACAACAGACTAATAAGAAGTTTGTTCTTTTCCTTCAGGTGAAACCCTTTTTTTAGTACTACTTGGTTCTCAAGGAACCAGAATGTGTTCATCTGATGCAATCTTGCCCTGGAGTGTCAGAGCATCACAGGGATGTTGAGGCCTGAACTGTAACCTGAGGCACATGGAGTTATGTTTCCACATACTATAGCTGGCTTTCATGTAAAGATACAAGCAGATGAGCTACAAACACAATTAAATTATGACGTGATTTTTCCCAAAATTATATAGAATTGCTTTCCATGGATCTACTTTTCATTTCATTTATTTATTTATTTTTTTTGTGAAAGTTGAATCAGTGTGACCTGTGGCTGTAACAACTTTACACAGCATTTCATTTGAATACCTCTGTGGCATCATCTGATTACTATTAACATAGCACTATAAACCAAAAGTAAATCTGGAGATCATTAAAAGGATTACTGTGTTCCATGATGTTACAGTACAGGTTCTTCTATGTCCTGAGTCCTCACTGAACTTGAAAGGCTAGGGACAAAATGTTGGCTGACCTTGCAGTGCTTCTCTTTTTCTCTAATTTTTGGTATGAAAACTTAGGTTGTTAACCCTCCAGAAGAGAAGCTTATTATTATAACTGTACAACATAGGCAGTTGAGTTTATCCTCACTGTCCAAATATCAAACAACTTAGACATAACATGGAGCAGGTATTTTACATCAAGTATTGCTATGTTCAACTTTAAGTCCCTATAAAATATGAAGGAAAAAAAAGAATAAAAAATTAAAAAATAGGAATAAACTATTACATATTATTACACAGAAATTTAGAAATCTATCCAGTCCAGAAATGGGCATCAGAGATGAATACACACTTTTCAGAGGAAAAAATTAAAGAAGAAAATAAATATATGAAAAAATGCTCCACATCCCAAGCCATCCATGAAATGCAAATAAGAACAACACTGAGATACCAGCACACACCAGAAAGACTGGCTATCATAAGGAAATCAACCAACAACAAATGTTGGAGAGGTTGTGGGGAAAAGGGAACACTTCTCCACTGCTGGTGGGAATGTAGACTGTTACAACCATTGTGAAGATCAGTGTGGAGACTCATCAAAAGAGTAGGACTGGAAATCCCATTAAAGCCGGCTATCCACCTACTGGGAATTTTCACAGAGGAACTGAAAACATCACATCATAGTAATATATGTGTACCTATGTTTATAGCATCACAATTTGTGATAGCAAAATCTTGGAAATAACCAAGATGTCCATCACATGAGGAATGGTTGAAAAAGATGTGGTGTTTCTGTATAACGAAGTACTTCTCAGCTATAAAGAATGATAAACTTGAAGCATTTATATTGAAGTGGATGCCACTTGAACATATACTCGTAAATGAAATGAACCAGGCACACATGTGCAAATATTGTACAGTCTCCATAGTATAAGAAGTGAAAAGAAGAAATACAAATAGAAATGTACAACAACAACTAAAAACAATTGAGTCTGATAGGGCAAACTTAACGGCACATACTGCAGGGTACTAATCAGCTTTTCTTCTGGATGGTTCACAACCTAAGATCACAAGTCAGACTTGGAGAAATAGAAGAGCCACAAGGCCAGCCAACATTTTGGACCTAGCCTTTCAAGGTCAGCAAAGACTCAGGACATAGGAGAACCTGTACTGAAGCATCATGAAACTCAGTTGGGCCCCAAATTTTTTGATCAAGGAGATTATGGGGCCACAGAGGAAGGCGACTGATGTTTTATAGTGTGCCTAGGGAGAGTCACACGGAGAGAAAACTTTCTCTTGGGTTCCCACAGAGAGCAAACTGGTAAAACAATGGCCATGACTCTTCCACGTGGCTGACACAGACAACGGAGCTACAGAGTGAGGTACAGGATTAAAAGATAAACCCTGAGGGGAATTGACTCACCTCATCAGAGGCAAAAGTTACATTTTTTGTTATATTGGTCTAGCTTTATCTTGGTCAAACCATCCAACAGAAAAGTATAAAAATGAGGTGTATAAAATAAGGCCATAATAAGCTGAGCTATAAATGGCTGTAGTCAACTACTTCTTCAGATAACTCACTATTATTGTGGACTGCTGGACTGTGTTTGATTGTATGACTGAGTTCAGGCACCTATAATGGTTTAATGACAATGGAGTGTCCATCTTTGTCAGGTCTAGACAAAAAAAGGGGGATACAAAGGAAGAACCATGATATGCTTGTATAAACAGTACAGTTAGGATAAATATGCAGTACTTCTGCATAATTCTATGAGGAGCAAGATTTGTACTAATAGTGTTTGGACATCATATTATGTCAGCTTCTAGTACTCTGGACAACCAATAGGAAGATAACAAGATAAAAAGTATTAACTACTGAAACTGCTATAATTCAGCTTTAAAAAATAAGTTAATTATACAGCTGCATCCTCTTAATTCATTGATTTGAGACATCTGCTCTAATAGTGTCTGTAAGTAGAATACCATGTATGCACCTTGTATGGCAACAAACCATTACAAAAACAATTTGCAATGTATTAATTATTGAATCTGTCCTGTTAATTTGATTTGAAACTGTCTCATTGCTATTTATTCTTCAATAAAAAAATAAAAATAAATAAAATACCAAAAAAAAAAAAAAGAAAAAAAAGAAATTTAGAAATCTAACCATATACAGCATTGTGGCAGGACAGTACCAAGGCATGTTTTTCTTGTCTCTTGTTCTTATTTATTACCTTTTTTTAAAAAAAATATATCATTTACAAAATTAAGATAAGTAAGCAGCTACACTCTTAATTCACTAAGATATATCTGCTAAAATAATATCTGTACATATAATATCATGTATGCACCTTGTACAATACCAAAACATTATGAAAACAGTTTGCAATGTATTAATTTATCGAATCTGTATTGTTAAGGTGTCTTGAAACTGTCTGATTGACATTTGCAATTCAATAAAATAAAAAAATAAAAAATATATATATCATTTACTTGAAAGACAGTATGGCAGTAATTGGTATGACATGACAAGCAGTATATATTTAGAAGACCAAAATAGCACACTGTCTAGAATTGTTGTAGCAGGATATGGATACTAGTAATAGTATTAATTGAGCAGTATATTTTCGTGGCTGAAGCACCCAAATATCAATTGTCCATACAAAGTTCTGAATCTCATTTACATAAGCTCTAACAATAATACTGGGTATAACAATAAGATATTTTAAATTTATTTTTTTTTTATACTTTTTTTTTTTCCATTTATTTTTATTTTATTGAAATACAAATGTCAATCAGACAGTTTCAAAACACCATAACCATACAGAGTCGATGAAATAATACATTGCAAACTGTTTTCATAATGTTTTGGTATTGTACAAGGTGCATACATGATATTATATTTACAGGTATTTATGTAGCTGAATTATATCACAGATTCAATA
>PVKA01037706.1:0-20809 GCA_004027165.1 Ctenomys sociabilis | reverse complement strand
AAAAAAAAAAAAAAAAAAAAAAAAAAAAAAAAAAAAAAAAAAAAACAAGGTACCACACATAACCTGTGTTGGTACATTCATACACTTATACAAACATATCTTCCTATCAGATTAAACACTCCGCAATAGATTTAACTGTTATTCAACCTCAATAACTTCAGATGAAAGTTACATATAATAGTAATTGGGGAAAGCTACATGATAGCTTTGTTAGAGCTGACCTGAGATCTAAAAATTAGATAGCTGCCTTTCTTTTCTTGCCAGGTGCTTCCCTCTTGATAAGGTGGCAGGAGAAAGAAAAGGACTTTGCAAGTCTCCCGCCCTCCATGTCCTCCACTGGCTTCCAAAGGCTAGGAGGAGTTGCTAGTCCAGGAGAACAATCGTGAAGATCAGGATCTGGGACTAAGAAATTTGGGGTGTGGAGGTTTCTCTCAAGTTGGCAGAACCATCTGCAAAGTTTGAAACACGTTTGATGTGTTCATAGTGTTCTCTCTACTATAGTGATGTGTAATATTTAATTCTTATTAAAGGACTATGGGAAAAGTCTCTTCTTCCTAACAGGTTGCCACCCTAAATCATTCCAGTATTTTGTTTTGTGGGTGGGGGGGGGGGCCCGGGATTGAACTCAGGCCCTTACGCTTACCAGCGAAGCGCTTATTCCAGTATTTTCACTGTGTAAGAATCACTTGGTCTCTGTTATTCCATATGCATACTATAGAGTAATATGTGACTACAAGTTTGGTTTCCTTCAGGTTTTTGTTAAAGAAGTAGTGCCACTAAGATAGAAAGATTGCTAGCTCCAGGCTAGCATGGGCAATTTAATGAAACCCTGTTTAAAGAAAACAACTGGGCTGGAAAATCTTGGGTTCAATTCCCAGTATAGCAAAAAAAGAAAAAAAAAAGGGGGGGGCCTGGGGAGATAGCTCTGCGGTCTAAGTGCTTGCCTGGCAAGCGTAAAGACCTGAGTTTGATTTCTAGTACTGCATGCTGGGTTGGCCCCGCAACCCCGGTGCGATGTGCTGACCCTGAAACCGGGCATGCTGTTACACGCCTATAATTCCATCGCTGGAGAGGCTGAGACAGGAGGATCACTACGAGTCTGAACTGTATCAAATAAATAAAAATTTAAGAAGACAGGGCCGTATTTTGTATTACATATTAAAAGATATGATTAAAACAGAAAAGAAAAATTCTAAGCAGCCATCCATAATCCTCAGTAACTTAATCCAGCCCCCACATCTGGGGATCCTCATTAAGTACTGAGCTCTAGACCGCCAAGTCCAAAGCGACTACAACTCCCAGGAGATACTACGTTCGCATTCTCTGCGCAGGCTCCAGTTCAGTGACTGCATAGGGCATCGAGCCCGAGTGGGCGGGGCTTGGCTTGGGCTACGAGTCGAGGGCGGGGCTGGAGGAGGGGCCAGAGGGGGCGGCGCTGCCGGCGCGGCCCGGAACACGCTAGTGGAGCGGAAGATGGCGGCGGTAGCGGCGGCTGCAGCTGGGACCCTTCTTAGGCTTAGGTGGAGGAGCCGCCGGCTCTGACCTCGCTCTGGCTCCTGTGCGAGCGGCGGAGCGTGTGCGAGGCCCCGCGCGTCGGGCAAGGGCGGCGGTGGCCACTGCGCGCCGCCTGGAGGAACGCCCCGGCGGCGGCAGCAGCGGCGCGGCTGCGGCTGAGGCAAGAACCGGCTCCGGGCCTCTGCGTTCTCCTGCTCCCCGGGCCCCCCGCCTCCTCGGGGGGGCGGCGGCGGCGATGTTCTCTGTCCTCTCATACGGGCGGCTGGTGGCCCGCGCCGTGCTCGGCGGGCTTTCGCAGACCGACCCCAGGGCCGGCGGCGGCAGCAGTGGCGGCGGTGGCGGCGGTGACTACGGGCTGGTGACGGCTGGTTGCGGTTTCGGCAAGGACTTCCGTAAGGGCCTCCTCAAGAAGGGCGCGTGCTACGGGGACGACGCGTGCTTCGTGGCCCGGCACCGCTCCGCCGACGTGCTTGGTGAGTCCCGGGCCCGGTCCCCCAGCCCCGGGTCCGCCTCCGGGGACTCCGGCGCTGGGCTTCCCCGCTTTCTCGTGCGCACTGCGGGGAGCGCGCGCTGGCAGCTCGGCGCCGTGCCAGGCGCTCCGAAGCGCGTTTTTCCTTTCGAACAACCCCCGGTCTTAGAAGGAAACTGAGGCGCAGAGCCGTGGAGCCACGTGCTCAAGGTCACTGCTTGAGAATGTGACCAGGCTGTCCCCATCCAAAGCCGCACTCTTATTAGTCACTTGGCTTTGTCGGCCTCAGGCGACTTGTCCTCCCTTTGGGAGACACCTGCAGGCTCTTAACCTCGCATTGGTGCCCTCCCTTTCTCTGGCTCCCCGGGGGATCCCTGCTTCCTTCCTTGCTCCTGACGCCACGGCCTGGCCTCCAGCTCGGGATCCCAAGCAAATGAGACTCTCCGGAGCGCCTCACCGCGCCACAGCCCAGCCGCATTCTTTTCGTGACCACATCTTCATCGTTTTCGGAGTCTTCGCAGTAGGGGCTAGTGGCCTGGTGATAAAAATTCTCGCAGCACTTTCTCCCAGAATGATCTTGACCGTGTGAGGTCACTTGGGGCGGCAGACAGTCTCCTTGACCCAAAATAGAATGGTCGGACCTGCCTGCAGCCTGCAGCCAAAAGCTTTGAGAAGCACCAGGCCACAGGTGCTTCCCAAGATATTCTAGTTTCACCTTTGACGAGTGGGAGGCTAGGGAGAGAGTGCAAAAAAGGCTAGAGTTCACAGGCAATCAGAAACTAGCGGGAGGTATGTCTTTGGAGATTTAATGTATGCCCCAGAATTGTATGCCATTAAAGCTCTTTTGGTAAATAAAGCACTTCCTTTGAAATTGAAGGACATGCTGTCATTGAATTTAGGTTCAAATATGTCTTGTTTTCTCAGGTGAGATCAAGTTTTTGGTTACTTTAGATTTCATGTGGCAAGGTAAAGTTTGGCATTGGAACAAACGGTCCTGTAAGTTTTTTATGACAGTAATTATTTTTTAATCTGATCTCAAAATAACTGCCTACTAGCTTTGGTTTTACTACATGTAGTGTTTATGAACATGAAGCTAGGAAATGTTTTTTGCAGTTTAGTTTACATTGATCCTGTTACCTAGCTTTTAAAAAATGATTTAATATTTAGGCAACACTATTGACATTAATGGTGTCAATATTTTGAGAGCATCTCCTTAGAACATCAAAGAGTTTACAGGTTCATATTGTAGGAATCACTCTGGAGTCAGCTTGAGAGATTATCTCTTTTAAGAGACTCAGTATTTTTTCTACTACATTTAGAAGTACTTAAGCTAGTGAGCTTGTGACCTGTTTTAAATAAGTGGCAGTCATAGTGGAAGTGTAGTTCAGTGGTAAGTATGCTTGGATAGCATGCCTGAAGGCCTCAGTTTGATCCCTAGTACTACTGACACCAAAAAAGTACCTGCATTCAGATCCCATTCCGCAGGATAAGGGAGCCACTAAAGTCTACCCTATACATCTGCTTATTAAATAGATTATTGTGCTGGGCATGGTGCTTGGGAAGCTGAGGCAAGAGGATCATTGTAATTTTGAGATCAGCCTGGCTTTGAGTAAGCTCAAGGCCAACCTGAATTGCTTAGTACGACCCTGTCTCAGAAAAATAAAAATAAAAACATAGGCTTTTGTGAAAAAGTTGTGATTTCATTAATGATTTTGGAATGTAGTCATCCTCATCCTCAGACTTTGGATGGGTTGTTACCTGAGGTTCAAAATGTTGCATGGAAAAATTCTAGGAACAATAAGTTCTAAAAATTGCATGCCATTTGAGTAGCATTATGTTCTCATTCACAGTGTCAGAGTGATATGTACTACCCATTACCACTTGGTAGACATCGTAGTTATCAGATCTATTAATTGGGAGAGACCCATTCACTTAACTTTTATTACAATGTATTTTGTGCTATTTTATCTCTAAGTGTTGTTAGTTTTTTGCGTAATTTATAAATTAAACTTTCTAATAGATATGTATGTATGTAATAGAGAAAACAGTATAGGATCCAGCACCATCTGTGGATTCAGGAATTTACTGGAGCCTTGGGATATATTCCCATCGAGAAGGGAATTTAAATATATCAAATTCCTATGTTGAAGCTCGCTTTTAAAATTTTAGAATGCTACCTTCATACTGGACATTAAACAACATGGGAAATTGTGGTCAGAACCCATTCTATAAAGCATAATTTCATGCTCTGACAATCTGGCAGAAACCAGACATAGCCCTGCTTTCTGTTGGAGAAGTTGGAATTATAAGGTGGCCACTTAGTAGTAGCTCTGTGATGCGTGATCTTGGATGGAGCTTCCCGTGAGTCTCATGTTCCTTATCTAGGCTAGGATGAAGGAAGTAGACTACTTGCCTTTTATAAGGGTACAGCTTTTGGCTGTAAGTTATCTTTCCTTTTGTTTTGAAGAGATGATAACTCTTAATAACATGTTATTTTCTCTCTTGGACACTTGGTACAGATCTAACTAAGCCAGCACAGTAAATGAGGATACCCTCGATGTGCAATCCCTGGCTGTCCATAGGCTCACTTCCCCAGAAGAATGCAGAGAGAAAGGTTCACAGGTGCTTTCTGGGGTGTCATTGACTCCATGTAGTTTATCTGTGTGCTGCCTGCTTACAGGTCCATGTGATTGTTTCATGTTGGGATCCCCAGCTTGGTACCTGACCTAAAGGAGTACTTGCTATCAGCAGAACCAGACACATGGTTGCTCGTGTGACCAGGGGGTAATGGTCAGCCACAGTTGACAGAGATCACACATGCACCTGTACACATGGAAGGGATGGGGACAGTGAGGGACAGGTTCTCCAGGACTGTCCTGTTGTAGAGGAGCTCTTCCAGAAAGCCATCTTGGGAGTCACCTGAAATAACTTCCTAATCCAGTTCCTATGATGGTGACTTTAATTTCATTGCCATTATCCCATCACAGGCGGGTCTGATTATCTCTTGCTGTGAAAAGTGGTGAACCTCAAGTGAGCCTTTAAAACTTCTCTCTGTTCTAGAGGTTGGAATTATAAGGTGAATTGTATTAAAAGGCTCTTTTGAGCAGTGCACGGTGGCACACGCCTGTAATCCAGTATGCTCAGAGGCTAAGACAGGAGTTATGCAAGTTTCAGCCCGACCTATGCAGTTTATCAAGACAGAAGACTGGGGATGTAACTCAGTATGAAGGCCTCAGATTCAGTCTGCAAGACCAAAAATAAATACATTTTAAAAGATTATGTTGGAGCTGGGGAGATGGCTCAGTACAAAAAGTGCTTGCCTGACAAGTGCAAGGCCCCCCTTCCACCAAAAATAAATAAAAGATTATGTCAAATAATTATGTTGAACTTAAAGTGGTTTGGAGCCTTCTAGTTCTACAGGTAATTCTTTTTCTTTGGATTGACAACACATTTATTGCTAAGTATCTGCAAGTTAGATTGTTCAGTGTGGTCTTTTGGGACTCCTTAACTGCTAGAACTGCTAGAAATGAAAGCTATGTATTTTTGTGTGACAAAAAAAAAACCTGTTTTGTTTAATTTAGAATTGATCTGACCTATTAGTCATGCAGTGACTAAAATTACTTGGTGCTTCACAACATTTTTGTAGTTCCCACTGGATTTCTTTTAGGAAAAACTAACTGTGGTGGGTGTGGTGATACATAGGAACCACTCCTATCCCCTGGAAAATTGGCAAAGGTGCTTTATCTGAATTAAGTCCAGTGTGAGTAAATCAGTACCCCCAAGAGCTATGCTGTTTCTGCTCCTGTGGCTCATCCTGAGTTCCCTTTTTCTTTATATGGCTTTCTTGGTGCACAAACACGAGAACTGCCTAGTATAATCAACTGGGCATCCCATTGCCCTAAGCTGCTTAGCAATACAATCAAAGACTGCTGAGAATTGTTAAGACTCAGAAACCTTGGAATCCTGTTCTTTCATGTTGCTGATGTGAAAACTGGCCTGCCCTAATGATTTTAGGGTTATTCTAATACTTACTGGCAGAACTGGGGCCCCACTTATTATCTCCATCCCAGCTTTCTTTCCATGTACCCCACTGGTTGTTTTCTTGATAAGATAAATGAATTCTGAACCAGTCTGTCTCCTGGTACTGTTTGTCTTTCTAATGCTTTTTCCACGTGTGTGTGTGTGTGTGTGTGTGTGTGTGTGTGACTTCACTGACTCATAACTGAAGTGTGACAAAACTACTCCGCATGCTACACCACAGTTTATAGAAACCACTTTTTTTTTTTTTTTTAAAGAAACCACTTATTTTTAAACGGCAGTTACACCATGTAAATTTTGGCCTCTGAATATTAAGTTAAAATTTGTCAAGTTGGATCTGTTTACATACTGCAAAAGTGCAACTTTTAAAAAAACAATTCTTACAAAACTGGGATATTTGTTCAGGCTTTTACTTAGAACCTCAACATGAAAATAACATAATTTTATATTCCAACCTTTGGGTGTGGTTTTGATGGTGACTGGGATTTTGTACTTTTTTGTGTGTGATGAGTCTTGTCAGTCTTTAACCTTAAGGTATAAAGATTATGTGAACAATAGCTTAATCTAAGTTTTCTTTAGGAAGTGAATCTGTATCTGAAGGTTTTCATAAAAGTAGTCACTCTTATGTGAAAAGTGTATGCATGTTAGGTTTGGCCTTTCAAAAAGTCTACTTTGGGATTTTAGTTAGACTTTTAAGTCATGTCAGGAAAGCAGTCTCATTACTAAATAGTCATAATTTTCTTACAGTTTAATTTCAGCCTGCTGACCTGTTGACTTGATCATTGTTTTTAAAAACTCAAGCCATGTAATTTATGTGCTACAACATTCACCTTTAAAACTGAAGTGTTACATAGTTTCTATTTATAGTTTTTCAGCCACCATGGCTGTATGTAGTTCCAGAACATTTTCATCCCTCAAGAGAGAATCCCCTACCCATTAGCAAGTCCCCCCTCATGCTCCTTTCCCCCAATTCTTGGCAACAGAAATTAGAATCTGTCTCTGGATTTGTTTGTTTTGAACATTTCATATAAATAGAATTATACACTATCTGGCCTTTTGTGACTTTTCTCTCAGTTGGCGTAATTAGTTCAAGGTTTATGTTGAAGCTGATAGCTAAGATTCCATTATAGGGGCCGGGGAGATGGCTCAGTGGAATAAGCGCTTCCCTGGCAAGCACAAGGGCCTGAATTCAATCCCTGGTTCTGCCAAAAAAAAAAAAAAAAATCCCATTATATGAACTTGCCACATTTCGTTGATCTGTTTATTCATTGACGGCCACTGATGTTTTGTGCATATTTGTGTACAAGCTTTTATATGGACATAGCATCTATTTTCTTGGGTATATACCTGGAACTGAAATTGTGGGGTCATATTGTCATTCTTTAACTTTGCAAGGCATGTAGATTAATATACAATTTATAAAGGGAAATTATTTTAAAAGTGCATCAAATAGTTTGAAATCAAGACTTTATGCCGTATTTCATAGTAGTCTATATGCTGTCCAGAGAAAATTGAGGAAGGCTAAGGAAGTATGAGATTTGTGAACTGTACTATTACATAGTACATAATATCACCTATTTTTTCAGTTTTGCAGAGTTATACTTTTTATAAAATAATCATAATCATCCTTATTTTAGAAGGCATTTTTTTTTTTTATAGTTTCCAAGTTACCTTGTTTACAAATCTGTAATGTAGAGTTCTTTGGTTTAGTTTAAATTTTCTTAAATTTCAATCTTTTTTCTCAATCTGTTACTAATCTCTAGAGGATTCTGGGTGACTTCATAGAGATTTTAAATTACAGCAGAACGTAACAAACGGATTGAGGGTAGGGGAGCACGGGTGGGAGGAGGCTGTCCTCTGAACTTTGGCACAACTTTGTGAAACTGGGCAATTCATAACCTGAATGGTTGCAGTAGTGTCCAAGTGGAATTTGTACTAGTTTGTGGCTCCAGAAACACTACACCAGGTCAGAGTGTGACCTACAACTGTGTCCTTTGGATAGATCAAAGACATGTCAAATTCAAGCTAAATGTCAAGTTCATTTTATATCAGTCCACAGTGCTTTTTAGAGAGGCCTCCCTGGAGCCTGAGGTTGAGAATTTTCAGGAAAATGCTTTGGAAAAGTAAGTTAGCTCTTTATTTCTAAGGAAATTTGACTTCAGTCAGTTGAAAATAGTGTGCCTTGTGAGTTTGCCTTTCAAATTTAGTTAACTTCTGGTCTCTTTTTAAGAAGTGTGCCTCACGTCTTTTGTTTTTTGCTGTTAGTACTAAAACTTAACTGTTTTGTTTGGGAGTTGTTAAATATTTTTAAAAATCTGAGGTTTTTTTTTTTAATCTGAGTTTTCTGTCTCCCTGAAATACAAAATCATTTGTTTCTTATTGTTAAACAATTCACAAAATAACATAATCCAAATTTGCAAACGATGATCAACTGTGGAAGGCATTAGGCTGCTAAAACGCAAGTTATTATTTAAACTTGAGCTGGCATTTGGCATACGTTGTGCATTTAATTTAAAAGTTTTAAAGGAGAAAAAATAAATGCCAAGTGTTTTTGAATAAGATCCCAAGCAGAATTTGGGGTAGATTGAGGAAGGAGGCAGGCACTTTTTAAGGAATGAAGGTAATGGACTTTGTTTCTGTAGCTATTTACTGTCTCACACAAAGCCCATATCTGCTAACCAACCAACTAACTGGTCTATGCCTTATGCAGTGCTTTAGATTTGCAACATGTTTATGGTGAACCTTTTTAAATCTTTGTAATTCTTTGAAGTAGCATTCTTTTTTTATTTTGCTTTTTTATATTGAGATTTTATTTTATTTATTTATTTTTTTAAATAAAATAGTCCAACACAGTTCAGCAGTCCACAGTAGTAATGGTGAAATAGCATTCTTCACTTAATCTGAATCTCATCTATTCATAAAGTTGACTGCTTGCTAAGGGTGGTACAGGTTAGGACTTGAACCTTCATCTCTTGTTTGTGTCCAGTGGTTTGAAATGAATGATTCTATTTTGTGCTTGTAAAAGTAACACCTACTCAGGTATGGTAGTAATCCCAGCACTTGGGAGGTTGAGGCAAGAGGACAGTCATAAGTTCAAGGTCAGCTGGGCTCCATAGTGAGTTCAAGACAAGCCTGAGAGTGCCTTATCTCAAAAACAGACAACAACAGAAAAGGTAACACCTGTTCAAAAAAGTATGAAACACCTATAACTCCTAACTTGGTATATAGTTAAGTGGCTCTTTTATTATTATTATTATTATTATTATTATTATTATTATTATTATTTTATTGAAGTACAAATATCAATGAGACAGTTTAAAATTTTTTTTTATTTTTTATTTTTATTTTTTAGGTGGCTCTGTGTGTGTGATTGCATGTATGTATTCTATTAAATGACATTAGATTACTGTATATTCTGTGCTGTAAATTGAGCATATTTTCATACAGATAAGAATAGCTATATCATTCTTCATGTACAGTTTATAATTTATTGAATCAATTCTGGTTTTACTTATTAAGATTGAATTTTCTTTTATAAAAATAACAAAATGGGGCCGGGGAGATAGCTCAGTAAAATAAGCACTTAAGGGCTTGAGTTCAATCCCTGGTTCTGAAAAAAAAAAAAAAAAAAAAACATAAAAAAATAAAAATAACACTAGAGGGTCAGGGGATGTAGCTCAGCAGCATGGTTCCTGCCTGGTAAGCACAAGGTCCTGAGTTTGATTCAAAGTTCCAAAAATAAATAAATAAATAACACAAGTATATTTCATTTCTTTCTTTCTTTTTTTGGTGCCAGGAGTTGAACTCAGGAACTTGTGCTTGTCAGGCAGGCTCTGTGCCACTGAGCTATATCTCCAGCCAAGAATATTTCTTTATATCTGAACACTTGCTTAGAGTAGATTCCTTAAGAGAAATTCCTGTATCAAAGGCCATCCGCCAAGGTCCTGAGTTTGATCCCAGGTATTGTAAAATAAATAAATAGGCCACTGGCCTTAGCGTAAATGTCGTGCTCTCCAAAAAGGTTGACTACTTTGTGCTTTTCCAACTGAAATGAGATTGCCCTCATCAGTAAGCTTCTGTTCATCTTCGATGTGTACATTTAACATTTATAAATTTACAAGGCTCTTCAACAGTTTTTTTTTATGTGAATCAGATACTAGCTAGTGAATAGTTGTAGAATTGATTGAATTGTTGCTAAGAATCCCAAGGACCTACTAAATAAATGGCTGCAGATACTGTGCCAGGGACTACAAAAGTGACTTCTTCTACAAAGAGTGCTTTCTGTTGAAGGGCCCAGTACTGTTTTTACTCAGGCTGATTCCAGCACATTTTTGCACTGGTTTTTCTGTTACTCATTAACAAATTATTTGTAAAAGAAAAGGAATTTATCCCCTTTTGGATGGCTATAACTGTACATTTTGATCTTTGACGAATCATTTAGTGTTTTTTTTTTTTTAACTTATCAGAATTAGTCTGTGACTTTGAGGTAGACACAAAAAGTTGGCTCTGCTGAATGAAGCAAATAGAAAGTGATTTTGTTTTAACTTCATTGTTTGGGTAGCAGTTTTATAATAAGAAAGTAGATGTGCACTGTTTCTGTAAGAGCCAGAGAACTGCTTATGGCCTCTAGCGTTATTGCTGACTGATAATGTGGCTGTCCGCTTTGTGTGTGTGTGTGTGTGTGTGAAATGAGAACGCTAGACAGGGATTCCTTATGCACGCGTTGCTTTTAGAAATTCATTTCTCAGAAGGTAGTCATGGCAATGCACACCATAATCCCAGCACTTGGGAGGCTGAGGCAGGCGGATCCAAGAGAGTTGAGCCTGGACTACATAGTGAGTTTAAGGCCAGGCTGAACTACATAGCAAGACCCTGTGGGTTTTTTTTGTTTTGTTTTGTTTTTTAAAGCATTCTTGGTTCTTGAGCTGCCACTAATTAAATACTACTGCTTTTCTTATAATATATACTGAACAGCTAATGGTCTTTGGCAAGATTGGTGTGTTTTGTAAGTACATTCTATATAAAGGCATCAGTTTACAGATGATTTTAATTCAGTGAGGTCATTTAGTATTAATCTGTAACCATCTTATTTTATCAGGATTTCAAATTGAAAATGATTGACCTACTTTTTTGTTAGCAAGTTGAAGGAAAACATTTTCAACATTTTAGCTAGAGTGTTAAAACTGAGCTGAAAGAGCAATCAATGTATTTCTATACCGAGTCATTATTTAAATTTCTCTGAAAATATTTATGTGGCATTGCAATAAGGGCAGAGGCTAAACTGGGAAGACTGAACTGGAGGATTTGATTCAAACCTAGTTCATGTTGTAAATATAATACTGTATGTGAAATGTAAAGTACAGTTGTGTTAGCCTTTATTTTTTTCATGGAAATTCTTTTATTTTTAAAATTTTTTAATTTATGAATTTAAGGCAGGGTCTACAGGGTTTCACTACATAGATCAGACTCGAAATGATTCTCCTCTTTTCAGCCTCCCAAGTGCTGGGGTTACAGGCATGCGCCACCACACCCAGTCTCAGTTGCCAGCTCAACACACATGCCAGGTATCGAACTCTAGCTGCTGCGCTCTGCCAAAGTGTATGCTTTAGTCCACTGAGCTATCCGGCCAGCCTTTTTTTTTTTTTTTTTAATCTGAAATTTCTAAAGTGGTCTTTCTTTTGTAGCATGGTGATTTAGAGTCACTGACTTGAAGAAAAGAATTGTAGAGAGAATTTGTCCTCTTGCCTCTCATCTCCCAAATGAGGAAACTAAAGCTTAGCAGAAGTAATTTGGGCCAGTGTCTTGGGTCCAGGCAGTGGGGAAGAAAACTGGGAGTGGTGGTGTCTCTTGGTGCGTTTTCAGTGCCCTGTCTCCACCAGTCGTCTTTCTTTCCGGGCTGTTTGTGGGGACATTTACAGGGAGCTCCACTAGGACACAGCCCTTGTGCAGCATCAGGATCCAATTCTGGGTTCTTTCTCTTTCTGGAGTTGTTGGGTAATAATTTGATATTCAGAGCATTGGTATTCATGTAACACAGTGTTGTGCGGATATTAATGCCTTTTTTCAGTGTGGTCAGCTGAATTCATTGTTTACTGGTTGTTTCCTGTTAGTCTTGACAGGTACTGTAGGGACAACCAAGATGAACAAAACAAACTTCAAATCCCTCAGGTTTGGAAAAGGCAAACATGTGCCCAGGGTCAGTGTGAAAGAACACGCATGTGGAGGCTTGGAATGGGACCTGGAGGGAGGCTTCTCAGTCAACTGAGGTAAATGAGAAGATGGAGGGGCTCCAGAGAATCAGCAAGAGTCCCTAGACTAGCTATACTATGGCTACCTAGGTTGAGCTGTTGACAATTGATGCTAGCACAGTAGTTGAGGCTAGATTTTTGCAGGTTACTGGTGCTATGTGTTAAGGAGTTGGGTGTTCCTGTTTTTGGATTTTTTGTAAGAAGGTGTAGTTTTGTGGGTTTGTTTTTTTTTGTTGTTGTTGTTGTTGTTGTTTAAATAATTTTGAAGAGGCAGCATAGTCAAGGGGCACAGAATGCAGAAGGTATTCAGGCTTCCTAAGATTGCATGGTGAAATATCTCCCTCTCGGGCATATCTCCTAGCTACAAAGTCCCTCTCCCAGGAGGAAACTAGTGTCACTAGTTTTTTGTAGATATGTGCTTCTAGAAGGTTTTTACATACAGAAGCAAATAAAGACAGGAATAACACAGACAGGAATAACACAGACAGGGCAATGTTGGTAAAAAATGAATTGATTTGGAGTATGCAGTAGGAAAACAGGAGGCAGAGATTGAGGGAGCTACTGAAATAGTATGAGCTAGAAAGGGCTTTAGTTAAGACAGTGGCTTTAGTTAGCAAGATGAGTTCACACTTGCTGCAGACAGCATAACAGCACTTCATGGTAGTAGGATAAAGAATATGATGGAGAAGGAGACATTGCTTTGAGGATTTGCATCTACAGATTGATTCCTTAAGGTTTCTAGCCTAGGAACGTGGTGGTGGAGTTATGTTATTCAGGTGGCAAATGCAAGAGGAAGCATTGCGTTTGGCAATGGAAAGCAGGAAGGCAGTTGCTTTGTGCAGGAGGCATATTGGAGGCAGAATCCTTGGCCTTGCGATGCCCTTCCATCTGGCTGGTCTAGACTTGAAGGCAGTGATCCCCACCAGGCACCTGATCTTATGGGACTGGGGCTCTGAAGGTCATTTAGGGTGCTGCAGAGATTGAAAACCGCTGTGCCAAGTGTTAGGCCAGCCATTGGTGATGAAAAGATGGTTAGAGATGCTGCAGTTATGATGACCAAAGCAAATGGTTAGGCCCTTGTATTACTAGTTATTTTAAAAATTTCTATTTAAAATGAGAGCTCCAGGTTTGAACTGTGACACCATGTAAGCAGCATGCACTGAAGAGGTATTTGTTAAATGAAGTTATTTCAGACTCACTATTTTGTTCAGATTCTGAATAAAAAGATTATTTCAGTATCTTTTTTGTTGTTTTTTTTTTTTTGTAGACAAATGTTTATTCCTTAGTACTGTTGAATGTTTAATGGGATATTGAATGGTGGTAGATGTGGCTAGAAAAGCTGAATGGACCACTCATCTTTTATACATTACCTCAGAGTGGGCATTGTCTTTTGGTTGTGACCACAGTCAAGTGTGTGTAGAGTTGGCAACTTGTCAGAGACAAGTTGCTTTAAGATTTTAAGGGCCAGAGATTTTTTTCTGTTTCCTTCAAGCTGCCAGTTGATCTTTCTGAAAGATAGGCATAACTCTCATACGCTGAGTGTCTGTCAGGAGGTGGGCCCTGCAGCAGGCACTTGCTCACATATTATCCATTTATTCTCCTACTAGGCCTGATGTAATTCTCATTTGTGAATAGAGCTTCGTGAGGCTCAGGTTGCTGCCCAAATATGATGCCCTTAGTATGCTCTTTGTCCTGGTCTTGATGCTGGAGTTAGAACCCAGATCTGCCTTCCAGGCCAGTGCCCTAGCCTAGGATTCCACACTGCCTTTCAAGTTAGGAATATCCTTTAAACTTTCCTTTACCAAGATGGCTTATGCTGAATATGAATACTACTTAATTATTAGCTGTACCTAAACTAATAATGGAGCAAGCCCCTTAATTAAGATCTGTAAAAGCCTCCCAAAGCTTTTTGGCTTTGATGGCCCTAGGGCCTGCCTTTCCTTCCAGGGGCTCCTAAGTGCCCTGACTAGTGTTAGGCTGCATTGTTTGTGCTGATTAATGGGGAGAGCTTCCTGACATAGGATGTAATAGTCGTATTTACCTGGAGGTCAGGTTCCTGTGCCTAGAATTCTCACCTAACTTTTATGACACATGCTTTATCCTTACCAGTCAAAAACCATAGGAATTACTGAGAACTCCACCACGTCCTCCCGGCAATTCACATTTTTCATTCTTCAAGGCCTGTATTAGGTGCTTTGTGTGTCTAAGAATCCTTTTCTGATTCCTTCAGCTAGGTATACTCAGGTTCTCCTTGCTTTTGTTTCATTGGTGCCTATGTTTTATTATAGTTACTTATCTTAGATACCTCCACACTCCCCCTCCAGGAAGTCATTACCACTTTAACTTCCAATGAGCAGAACTCTTATTACACATAAATCTTCCTTAACTTTTTCATGAGTATTTTTTATATAGTAAGTGTTCAATAAGATATGTTGTATAACTTCAGTAGCGAATGTGTATAGGAGGTAGTTTTAACTGGAGTTATATAGCTTTTTTGTTATCCCTTCCATAAAAGTAACTCATTAGCCATGGTTCTGGCAGTGGTGCAAGCCCATAATCCTAGCACTCTGAGATGCTGAGATAGAATTGCCATTTGAGTGACTTAGCAAGACTGTCTCAAAGTATGGTGGAGAAGTGTAACAACTCATTGTGAAGGCTGTGGGGTAATGCCCAGACTTGGGGGAAACAAAATAACCTGTTTTATTAAAATTGGAAAGTATGGGGCATAAAAAGAAAAAAAAAAATCTTATTATCTTTTCACTCATTACTTAGTTGAATAACATGTAAACAGTGTTTACAAATCGACACTGTCCACTTGGGAGGCTTATTCAGAGAAATATTTTCATTTACATGGAGAAGGGTGTTTTTTGTTTTTGTTTATTGCAGGGTTTCACTACACAGCCTGGAAGCCTGGACTCATGGTGATCCTTCTGCTTTCAACCTCCCCAGTGCTGGGATTTATAGGCATGTGTCACTATGCTCAGATTCTGACCAGCTCTGCCTGCCCTGGAGGTGGGGCTGGTGGCATGTGGTTCCAGGAATTGAACCACTGCACTTGCCTAAGCAGGCACTTTAGTATGCCGAGTTGTCTTGCTGACTTGGTTTGTTTTTGAGATAGGGTCTTGCTCAGAAGCGCAGGCTGCTTTAAACTCACTATGTAGCCCACACTGGGCTTAAACTCATGGCAGTCCTCCTGCCTTAGCCTTCCAAGTGCTGGAATTACAGGAGTGTGCTGCCATGCCTGATTTAAATGAGGAGGGTCTGCATGTGAATGTTGTCTTCTCTGAGAGGATAGTATTTTAGTCAAGAGAAGTTATTTTTATGAGTAGGGAGAAGAAAGCAAAGAGTAAATTGTAGCTTCTTTGACACTAGGTCAAGGATATGTGGTTTAGAGGCCAGTGCATTGGTACATAGGTACTAATATGTAGCTCCAGCTACTTGGGGATCTGAAGCAGGAGAATCATTTGGGCCCTTGGATGCAGTTTAAGGCCATTCAATTTAACTGTCCTACATATTGTATTAACCTAGGAGCAAAATTCTAGTCTAGTCTTAGAAAGTTTTTCCCTCAACCTAAGGGGCCAGTAGAAGTAGATACATAACAGATAGCTAGCCATTAATTACTTGATACTTATTTAAATTAGTTGGTCTTATATTACATTTCCTAATACCTAAAAACTAACAGACAACACAGCTTTAACAGAGGCCATTAATTCTGTATCATACTTAGTTCCCAGACTGTAGTGGTCCTAATTTATAATACAAGCATAACACCTGGACTTCCTCCAAGATGATTTGTTTGGTGCTTCCTCTTGTCCAGAAAGCACTGCTAACAACATTTAGCCTTTGAGGAAGATACTGTTACAGGCCAGAAAAGAGTGATGTTGACATTTTCAGTGACTTGGCCTTCACCTCTCCAGTTTGTGGAAGGCCAATGATTCATACCAGTTGTATAAGTTCCCCAAACTATAGTTGAACAAGAATAGCTAATTCCATATTAAGCCTTTAGGTTTTAAACAGAAGAGCTAATGTTAGAGGAAGAAACTTTTTTTTTATGCTTCTGTTTCTTCACACTGTTGTTTCTTAACCTTCATTTCAGCACTTTACTGCAGTTCAGGACAAAACAACTGTCCAGAGCAGCCTAGAAATTATCTTCCCAGATTAATGACATATTGTGTGTGTGTGTGTGTTGTGTTGTATTGTGTTTTGTGTGTGTGTGTGTGTGTGTGTGTGTGTGTGTGTGTGTGTGTTTGTGGAACCAGGGATTGAACTCAGGCCTTTGCAGTTGCCAGGGAAGCACTTATTCCACTGAGCCATCTCCCCAGCCTTGTATTCTGGATAATAGTTTTAATTTGATTTTTTTTTTTCCTGAACCAGGGATTGAATTCAGGCCCTTGTACTTGCCCGGGAAGTACTTATTCTGCTGAGCCATCTCTCCAGCCCTTAATTTGATTTTTAAGTAATCTCGTATTTCCCAAGCTAATAAAGAATAGCTAACTATTTAGTTTAAAATGTACAATAGACTATTCCTGCTCTTTGAGTTTTGTCAACTATCCTGAGCAGTCTCATTTGTTTAAAAGAATCTGAGTTTTGCTTATAGATTTCATCTTTACACATTTTATTACAAGGTTAGAACTTTCCACCATCCTGGCTTTGTTCAGGTTAACTC
Source organism: Ctenomys sociabilis (assembly GCA_004027165.1). Taxonomy (NCBI): domain Eukaryota; kingdom Metazoa; phylum Chordata; class Mammalia; order Rodentia; family Ctenomyidae; genus Ctenomys; species Ctenomys sociabilis. The sequence goes on along the minus strand of PVKA01037706.1, from coordinate 3,873 downwards.
TTGTGCTCGAGATTGTAGAGATCTTGACGCAGATTTGGTCTCTGGAGATTCAGGGGGCACAGGTTTCATTTTGATTATCGCTTAGGGGAAACTTGGAAAGGGAATACATGGCTTGCTTGTCAAAGCAGATAGAACATCGTAATCTATATAATTTCACCTTCAGAGATCAGAAAGAATGGTTAGTCAAAGCATATTACACTTCTGAATAACTTGACTATTGAATGTATTTTTTCAGTAATCCTGCTTTTTGTTCCCGTTGGTATAATCACTTGCAGATATAACATTTCACAGTTCTGAATCACAGGGGAGTGTTCTTAAACGCCCTGAGAATGGAAGCTTGAAAAATGCTGATAGAATTGTGGTCTGTGTGTGTGTGTGTGTGTGTGTGTGTGTGTTACTGGGGATTGAACTCAGGACCTTGCACTTGCCAGGCAGATGCTTAAGTCTCTGGGCTATATCCTGGCTGCAGTCTGTTGTATTTGATAGGAAATTAAGTTTATATTAAGATGTTACTTTTTTTCTAGTTATGTTGCAAAATTGTGATGCCTTTATTTTGTCCTTTTGAGACAGGGTCTTACTCTGCAGTTCAGGCTGGCCTTGGACTCACTTTGTAGCCCAGGCTATTCTTGAGCTCGAAGCCATCCTCCTGCCTCAGTCTCCCAAGTGCTGGGATTACAGGTGCATACCACCATGCCCAGCCTTGTGATACCTTTAGACAAGTGAGGATAGCACTGAGAACACTGGCTTGCAGCATTTCAAGAAGAACCTCGGCATCTGAAAAGATGGCTGTGGCATCGCAAGGAATCTGCTCAACCACTTTCTCATTAGACGAGGCTTCACTGCAGACCAGCTCCCACTGATTCCACTGTTCAGCTCTTGTTACCCAGCCAGTTTTCCTCTGAGCTTTCAGTTCACCCCAGCAGGTGTCACTGATGGGAAAATGTCTCTGTAGAACCAGCTTGCTTCACTGGAGTGTGAGACTTTTGAGGTAAAAGGCTTCAAGATCCTCAAAGATCCAAGGAGTATAGACAACCAGTATTTTAAATATTGCCAGTGTTGAGTACTTGTTTTGAGACCAGCTCTCGATGTGTAGTTCAGGCTGCTCGTGAACTCACTGTCTAGCCCAGGCTGACCTCCAATTGCGGTAATCCTTCTGCCTCAGCCTCCTGAGTGCTAGGTTTATAGGCATGTGCCACCATGCCCAGCTAAATATTTTTTTTTGCATAAAGTAAAATTGCCAAGTTTTAATGCTTATATTTTTTGGGGAGGGGATTGTTTGTTGGTTAGTTTGGCCTGGTTTCTTTGAGACAGGGTCTCACTGTGTAGTGCACACTGGCATTGTGTAGCCCACACTGGCCTCAAACTCATGGTAGTCCTTTTGCCTCAGCTTCCCCTGTGTGGAGGTTATAAGCATACACCACTATACCTGGCATTGGTGCTTATATTAAAATTGAAATTAAGTATTCTTTGGGCATTACTTTTGGAAAATTTTGTTTTATAAGTACTTACATGTTAGTCCAAAAATGAGTGTAGCAGGATGGATTAACGTAAGAAGAATGCCCACCTCACACTGATGGCCAGTGGTCATGGAGAGCGAATGCCAGAAACATCCTGATGTTGGCTTGGTTCGCAAATCTTTCTAAGGTGAGACTCTTACAGCTACAGTTAGGTGGCTAGGTGTGCCTGGGAAGATAGGATTCTTTAAATTCTGCAATTTGAGTTTAATACCAGACTTATTTGCCGTGAACTTTTTGCCTAGAAGAAAGCTATTAAGTAAAAATTCTGCAATGAATAAAAAATCTTAAATGGTTTTGTTTTCTTTTTTGTATTTTTTTGGTGCAAGGAATCAAACTCAAGACCCTGTGCTTCCCCAAGACGCTGTGCTTCCCCGTCTGTGCCACTGAGTTCTATCTCCATCCCTCTGGTTTTGTTTTCTGAGCACAGCAAAACTTTGTTTCTAGTGGTAAGGACTGAGCCCAAGGCCTCACCCATGCCTAGCTTACTCTACCACTAATCTACATCCCAGCCTTAAAACCTTTTTTTTACATGGTCATAAGTATGGTAACTTCAAAAACATGTTAATTAGCTTAATGAAAATTGTTTGTACTGGAATTGTATTAAATCTGGACGTTGTGATTCGTGTCTGTAATCCCAGCACTCTGTCAGAGGCTGAGGCAGGAGAATCACAAGTTCAAGCCCAGCTGAGCAATTTAGCAACTATCCTGTCTCAAAAAATAAAAATAGGGCTGGGGAGATAGCTTGGTGGCCTAAGCCCCTGCCTAGCAAGTGCAGGGGCCCTGGTTCCACCCCCGGTCCCACATGCCCTTCGGCTCCGTGCCGTGGAGGCGCATGCCTGTAATCCCAGCACTGGGAACTGACACAGGGTCACTGCAAGTCTGAGCAGTGTAGTGAGACCATGTACCAGATCAATAAATTTTAAAAACAAATAAAAATAAAGAGTGGGGGATATAACTCAGTGCAAAGGCCCTGGGCTTAATCCCAAATATGGAAGAGGGATACCATGTAAATGGTGAAACAGCATGTCAGAGTTAGTCTTTCTCCTCTCTTAACTCTTCACTTTAGAAATGGGAAACTTGATGGCATACTATATTTTAAAATATCTATAAATATTGTGTTTCCTAGTAGATCATTTCCCATTTCATACAACTGATCTTTCTACTTAAGTGATACAAATAAAGGCATTTTCTGTTCCCTGTAATCTCTTAGCCTTTTGCTCAGTTATTTTGGCTATGTAACCATTATCTTAATCTAATAATAGTGGTAATTAGATTTTGGGTCAAAGGAAACACTTAAGCCAGACGTGTGTTCACAGAATGTTATTAATGGAGACATAAGATGATTGCAGAGAATTAAGGGAAGTCTTTCTGTGTTCAGTGCCAACTCTCTTGCCATTGGAGGCTTTTTTAGTTGCTAATCTAGCCCAACTCTTCAACTTCTCTACCTTTGTTTGCAATGATTATATCTAACAACTAGTTACTTTGCTGTTTGTAATAGGTTATCATATCTGTGACTGTAATTTGATGTCTAAAATGAAAAAAAAATCACAAATAAGCTATTTGGCAGGAAATTCCCATTCCTAAGATAAAATCAGGTTCCTCTATCCCCAAGTTTATTACTCTCCATTTTGTCCCTGAGCATTTCATCCACCAATATAGTGTCATCCCTCAGCTCCAAAGCCGGGTGCTGACTCACTTTGCCAGCTGCAGATTGAGTTCCTGACTTCATAAAAATCGTTTCCCCAAGATGTCTTGTTTGCCACGTGTATGTAACTCAGTGTGTCAGGACCAAATTGAGTGACTTCTAAAGGCATTTGCATACCCTTTCCAACTGTAGAGTCATCAGATCATATTCTTCCTGGTTCCCTAAATCCAGAAACCCCTTGATACAAGATACATTGATATAGAATGCAAGGACCTTTTGTCTTTTTCTTCTTTTTTGGTATCATGAATTGAACTTGAGACCTTTACTTGCCAGGCAAGTGCTATGCCCCTGAGGTATCTCCCCAACCCAAGGATCTTTTTGCTATTTGTTCTTTCCTTTGTATTTCCACTGATTTTCTATTCTGTTTTTCTCATTGCGTCTAACCTAAAATCTTACAATTGTTGCCTAATCTTTGACCTCTTCCCTCTCCCAACCCATCTTTATCATTCTTTCAAGATTATTTTCTAAAAATAAAGGTTTATGTCATTTCTACATAGAAACCTAGAGCAGCACTGAGAGCTGTCCAGAAGAAACACCACAAACTTCATATGAAAAAATTTGAGTCAGGATCTCACTGTGTAGCCCTGACTGGCCTTGAACTCAAGCTAATTTTTTTTTTTTTTTTTGGTCTTTTTGAGACAGGATCTCACT
>PVKA01037705.1:0-20808 GCA_004027165.1 Ctenomys sociabilis | reverse complement strand
TGTTGTTGGTTGATTTCCTTATGATAGCCATTCTTTCTGGAGTGAGATGGTATCTCAGTGTTGTTTTTATTTGCATTTCACGAATGGCTAGCGATGTGGAGCATTTTTTCATATATTTATTTGCTTCTTTAATTTCGTCCTCTGAGAAGTGTGTATTCATCTCAGATGCCCATTTCTGAATTGGGTCTTTAAATTTGAGAGCCCTGTTATATCAGTTCTTTATATATTCTAGACAGCAGACCTCTGTCTAATTGCTTATTAGTTAGGATTTTTTCAAAGTTTGTGGGTTGTCTTTTCACTCTGTTGACAATTTCTTTTGACATGCAGAAGCTCCGTAAGAAGAGTTGATCCCAGTTGTTGATTCTTTCAAGAGCTTCCCATGCGAATATATGTTTGTTCATAAACTCTTTACCTACCCCTATGTCTTCAAGAGTGCCTCCTACATTCTCTTCCAAGACATTGAGTGTTTCTGTTTTAATGTTTAGATCTTTAATCCATTTTGACTTTAACTTAGTGCATGGTGATAGAGCTGGGTCAAGTTTTAGTTTTCGGCATGTAGAAAGCCATGTTTTCCAGCACCATTTGTTAAAGAGGCTATCTTTCTTCCAGTGAGTTTGTGTAGCCCCTTTGTCGAAGATAAGATGGCTGAGTGTTTTCGTACATGCTTCTGTGTCTTCTAATCTATTCCACTGATCCTCAGGTCTATTTTGTTGCCAATACCATGTTGATTTTATCATAGTGGCTTGGTAGTATAATTTCAAATCAGGAATTGTGATGCCTCCTGCTTTGTCTTTATTGGCCAAGATTGCCTTTGCTATTCTACGTCATTTGTGATTCCAAATAAATTTTAGGACTGATTTCTCTATGTCTGGGAGGTATGTTTGTGGCAGTTCGATAGGGATTGCATTAAATCTGTACAGCAATTTTGGGAGTATGGCCATCTTCACATGCTGTTGGTTCTTCCTATCCAGGAGCATGGAATATCTTTCCATTTTCTGAAATCCTCTATAATCTCTTTTCTTAGGGTGTTGTAATTCTCCGTGAAAAGATCTTTGACTTCCTTGGTTAAGTGAATCCCAAGGTATTTCATTTTCCATGGTGCTAAAGCAAATAACTTAAAGTACTACAAGAAAACAAATTTCCATTCAGGCTGATATACACTACAAAATTATCTTTCACATTTAATTGAGAAGTGAAATGCATCCATGAGATGAACAACTAAAGAAATTCATAACAATGAAGAAAACCTTACACAGAATACTAAAAATATATACTAAAGAGGGATCAAAATACCCAGAATTCCAAGAATGACAGTAGAAAGAGTGCAGCAAACATGGAAAATAATTAAACACAAGACTAAAGTAGTAAAACAATAGCAGGAAATAACATGACAAATGTAAGTAAATAAATATCAGGTATAGAGGCTGGGAAGATGGCTCAGTAGAATAAATGCCTGTCTGGCAAGTGCATGGGCCTGAGTTCAATTCCTGGTTCCACAAAAAATAAAATAAATAAGTAATTAATTAAATCATACCAAGTATAACTACCAATATAAATGGGCACAACTCACCAATTAAAAGAAATAGACTAGCAGAGTGGACTAAAAAACAAAACTCTAGCAATATGCAATATATAAGAAAGATATTTAATCCATAAAGAAATTCATAGGCTGAAAGTCAAATGATGGAAAACAATACTACATGATCTAGGACCTCAGAAAAAATCAGTCGTATCTACTCTATTTGCAAAGAATCTAAAATTCAAACCAAGAATGACCACATGAGATCAAGAAGGCCACTATGTACTGGTTATGAGAAAAATCCAAGAGGAAGAGATAACAATCATAAATATGTATGGATCAAATATGGGAGTAGCCAACTACATAAGACTCATTGTAACAGAAATGAAAAATCTAATGATCAATATCATCATTTAAACAGGGGATCTTAACACCCACTTGAATTAGCAAAAAAAGAAGTGGAACTAAACCAGACCTTTGAATAAATGGATTTAGTGGACATATACAGTATTTCAATCAACATCTGAATACACATACTTTTCAGCTGAACAACAGATGTTTTCAAAAGAGAAAACATACTAGTCCATAAGTTATGCTCAAGTATAGGCAAGAAAACAGAAATCATACCATACATAATATTTGAGCACAGTGCAGTGAAACTGGAAATTAATCACAAAAATCTCATGAAAATCTCACAAACATATGAACATTACATAATACCTTCTTCAACAAACAGTGGGTTACAGACAAAATTAGAGAAGAAATTGAACAGAATCAACAATCCAATGGAAATTCAAATGCAGCTTACCAGAATTTGTGGAATGCAATGAAAGCAGTTCTCAGAAGATACAGTGGTGAACTCCCACATCAGGAAAACAGAGTGAGAACAAACAAATACCCTAATACTACACCTGATGCTTCTAAAAAAGAAGAGAAAATTAAGCCACCGTCCAAAGACAGAAGAAAATTATGAAGATTTGAGCTGAAATTGAGACAAAAATATAAAAAGAAACAATGAATCCGAAATCTGGTTCTTCGAAAGATTAAATAAAATTGATAAACCCCTAGACTAACTCCTCAAAAAGAGGAAAGGCAAAACTCAAATTCAAACAATAAGGCATGAAAAGGGAGAAATTACTATAGATTCTGTAGAAATTCAGAAGATCGTCAATAGCTATTTAAAATTTTTTATAGCTATTTTTAAATAGCTATTTTACTCTTTCATGATCAAATACACAAAAGAAATTGACAAATTCCAGGATGCATACAAACTGCCAAAACTGAATCACGAAGATATAAAATCTCCAAATAATCCAATATCAGCCAATAAAATAAAATTTAAAATGTAATAAAAAACCTCACCATCAAAGAAAAGCCTAAGTCCTAATGGATTACCCACTGAATTGTACAACAAATTTAGAGGACATTTAATCCCAGTACTCTTCAAATTCTTCCCAGAAAAGGAAGCAATACTCCAAATATCATTCCTGCAGGAAAGTATACAGAATCAGATAAAGATTCAACCAAGAAAGAGAATTAAGAGCCAGTATCACTCATGACCATAGATGGAAAAATCCTCAATAACCTTCTAGCAAATAGAATACAGCAATTCATCAAGAAGATTATACACTACAACCAGGTTGGATTCATCCTAGGGATGAAAGGATGGTTCAATATATGCAAATCTATAAACGTAATATTCTATAACAATAGAGCCAAAACCAAAAACCACATGATCATCTTAATATACATAGAAAAGGCTTTTGACAAAGTCCAGCACTCAATCATGATCAAAGCCCTAAAGAAAACTGGAGTTGATAGCCTCCACTTCAACTTGATAAAAGCCATCTATGGCAACCAATAAGCAACATAATGTTAAATGGATAAAAACTGAAATATTTTACTTTCAAATCAGGTACAAGACAAGGATGTCCTCTATCACTACTGCCATTCAATATCATTCTGGAATCATTAGCTAGAGACATTTGACAATAGACAGAAATAAAAGGAATAAGGATAGGTAAAGAAGTTAAACTATCATTATTTACAGATGACATGATTCTATACTTGGAAGACCCAAAATACACTCCTCCAAGAAGCTCCTAGAATTAATACAGAAGTTCAGTAGCATACCCGGATACACAGTCAACACCCAAAAATCAATAGCATTCCTCTACACAGATAGCAAACCCACTGAGAGAGAAATTAGAGAAACAATATTCTTCACAATTGAATTCCCCACAAACAGGAAACACTTAGGAATTAATTTAAGAAAAGAAATAAAAGATCTATACAATGAAAATTACTGTCCTCTTAAAAAGATATCAAAGAGAATTTAAGAAAATGGAAATCTATTCCTTACTCCTGAATATGAAGAACCAACATTGTGAAAATGGCCATAATCCTAAATTGTTAGACAGAGTTAATGCAATCCCTGTCAATATACCATCAATGTATCTCACAGATCTAAAGGAAACAATCTTAGGGCCAGCCAAATGGCTCAGCAGATTAAAGTGCCTACAAGTAGGTGCAGAGGCTGGAACTTTGATCCCCAGACCTGCCCTGTTGGCCCCACCCTGGGGCATGTTGAGAAGCCAGTTGGGACTGGGTGTGGTGGCACTCACCTCTAATCCCAGCTTTCAGGAGACTGTAAACAGGAGAATCACCATGAGTCTGATCTAGTAGTGAGACATTGAATATCCTGTATACCCTTCCCTAAAATACAGAAAGAGAAAACATTCTTAAAATTTATTTGGATGAGAGAAGATGAAGAATAGTAAAGGCAAACTTGGGCAACAAATGTAAGGCAGGAGGAATTAGAAACCCTGACTTGAAATTATACTACAAAGCTTCTGTGATGAAATCAGCATGGTAATGGAAAAATAAAGGCCCTAGTATAAGTGGAACAGATCAGAAGGTGAAAATACAACTACAAGTTCACTTATCAGTGAACAAGGGCCAAGTATGTTCACTGAAAGACAGATAGCATGTTTAGCAAATGTTGATGGAAAATTGGCTCTCCACATGCTGAAAACTAAAAACTATCTCTATGTTCATTGCCATGCTCTAAACTAGGGTCAAAGTACATTAAAGTTCTAAACATTAAAACAGAAACACTATATCTCCTGGAAGCAAAAGTAGCTAAAATTCTTGAAGACATAGGTTTAGGCATATAGTTCATTAGATAAAACCATCAACAAGGAAATATTCCAAAGAATGAACAATTTGAATCTCATCGTATTGAGAAGTTTCTGCTCATCAAAAGAAATTATGAATGGGATGAAAAGACAGATGACAAATTAGGAAAAAAATATTATCCAACAATCACTCTGACAAAGATCTTCTATCTAAATTGCATAAAGAAATAAAAAATTCTGCTCCCCAAAATTTAAAGATCCAATGCAAAAATGGGCATCTGAAATGAACATACACTTGTTACAGGAAGAAATACAAGTGGCAAATTAGATCCATGACAAAATTTTCCACAGCATAGGCCATTCAAGAAATACAAATTAAAACACCACTGACATAACATCTCACCCCAGAAAGAATGCTATCATAAAGAAATCAACTAATAACAAATGCTGGAGATGAATTGGGGCAAAAGAAACCCTTCTCCACTGCTGGTGGAAATGGAGAATTGTACAACCATTATGGAATTCAGTATCAAAACTTGACAAAAAACTAGGACTGGAAATCCCATTCAATCCAGCTATTCCCTTCTAGGTATTTTCCCACAAGAACTGAAAACATGATACCATAGTGAAATATGTACACCCATGTTTATAGCAGCACAATTTGTTATAGCCAAATCTTGCAACCAAACAAAATACCCAATACTTGAGGAACAGATGAAAAAGATGTGATATTTCGATACAGTGAAGTACTCCTCATCTATAAAGAAAGGCGAACTTGAATCATTTGTGGGTGATTGGTTGCAGCTAGCAGCTGTACCCATGAGTGAAATAAATCAGACCCACATGCATAAATATCACATCACTTCCTATTGTAAGAACCTGAAAGAATAAATAAAACCTGAAGTGTGTAATAGAGTTAGTAAAATAGAAAGAATCTTAAATTAAGTATTAAGTAAGAAAGATGAGAGAAAGGAGAAAAGATAGGAAAAACAAAGGAGGGAAAAACATCCAAGTATATATACAGGATGGCTGAGATGATTGTACTCACAATTTCCACTAGTTTTTTTGAAAACAACAATTCATATTTGAAAATAGAGGTTACCTTGACTAAGTCTGTATGGTTATATCTATGATCTGAGCAACTACATTGAGAACAGCAATGTGTAATACAAAACCCGTGGTTTAATGCCTCTTATCTTGGTCTTCTAAATGTATACCAATTCTTATACTTTATTTAAAACAAATTTTTTTACAAAAGGAGAAGAAGAAAAGGAAAATAATTCTTGAAAATAAGCACTAATATTCAATTTCCCCCCAGTGTCGTATACCTATATCTGTTAATCTGAGCAACAGATTTGATGATAAAAATAAATATAATAATTACAGTTAATTAGCTAATTCTGTTTTGAAATTCTGTAACATATGGATTGTTCCATGTTACTCTGTTTTTTTTTTTCTGTTTGTTTTTGCCTTTGTGTTCAGTCTTTCAAGTAAAATGAATTATTAAAAATACACTGAGATATCACTTTAATAATTGCTATAACCAAAATCACAAAACAAGATATTCTGCAATCATGTAGGAAAAAAAAAACCCTTACAGATTGTTGGAAGGAATATCAATTAATTGATAAATTATAGAAAAATTTATTGAAGTTGCTCAAATATTTAATAATTGGATGACCATATGGTATTATAGTCTCACCCTTGATATACAAAGAAAATTAAATCTATATGCCAAAGAAATTCCTCAAATATTTATTTTAACAAAAAATAATCATAACCAAGACATGAAATTAATTGATGTCCATCAACAGAAGAATGAACAAAAAGTGGCATATATGTGTGTGTATATATATATATATATATATATATATATATATATTTTTTTTTTTTTTTTTTTTTTTAACAAAACACCGTGTTATAAACTTTGAGTAAACTAATGCTATAATGCCAGGGCCTTCTCATTGAGATACATCTCAGTTCTATTTCTTTTCTTAATTTCATTCTGCTCTAAGTCATGAAGTTGCATAAATCAGAATCAAATTTACAGGCCTCCTGCCTCAGCTTCCAAGAGTGCTAAAATTATAGGCACAACCACACCCTGTTTAATCAACCCATTTGTATTGACCATGCAGCAAGATTTCTTCAAATATGTTCATTGGTATGATGTGGCAATTTCTCATGAACTTCTGAAGTTTGGATTGGTATGCTTTGGTTTTCTTGAGTTGGGTTTGGTATCAATTTTATGCCCTGGTTTGCCTCAGAATACTGGGCTTAATTGAGCCTCTTCACTTACCTGCCTGAGTAGCTGCATCTAGAGGCATGTTCTACCACCTGTGAATTTTTCATGTACTTTGAAAATGACAAAAATAAGTGAGCTCAAAATGAGAGACACTGTTGGAAGAAAGTGGAAAACTTCTATGAAAGGAGATTGGATAAGGTGCATAGACTCAAGAGAACTATTACAGGTTTAGCAGATTCTGAGTGTTACACTTTAATCATATGACTCATTACAGTGCTAAGGAATGAACTCTCAGCAGCTCTCAGCTTTTTGTTTGTTTCATAAAATGACGTGTCAAAAATGCATAATTCCCACTGTGACTGTTTGGCCTGTCTTTTGAAAATGTGGCTGTAATTGGCTCTACGAACTCAGAAAGCTCCTATTTAGTAGATCCTTTTCAACTACCAATGGTTTGTACTAGAACTTTCACTCCCTGTTACATATTTCTAAGTTTAAATACAACAAAACTGAAGAATAGCAACTTCTCTGACAGAAAAAAGATACCTGTGTTTACTAAGAAAAAAGTAAATACAGAAACTAGAAGAAAAACCTATCAGGTCAGAAATTACATTATAACTCTAAGACTGAGGATGGTACAGCTATTTGTGCAACTAGGCAAATTGCAAGAGAACAATTAAAGTAGAGAATACTGGCTATAAAAATCACCTTCTCACCTTAACAGGAGAGAAGATGGTGAATACTCATTTTAAAAGGATGATGTATAGGTAAGAAGCACTGCTAGTATTCTTGGTAGATTCCCCTATCTTTAGTTAACTTGTACAGATATGATAGTGAGTGGGCCTGAGTAAAGAGAAAACTAATGGGCTGGCCTAATGGCTCAGCGGATTGAAATGACTGCAAGCAGGCACAGGTGCCAGGGGTTCGATCCCTGGACCTGCCATACCTGCCCTGCCCCTGGGGCATGCAACTGAGCCTGGGCAGAATGGCACATGCCTGTAATTCCAGCACTTGGGAGGCTGTATATAACTGGATCACTATGAGCCTGATCTAGTAGTGAGACCCTAAAAACTCTGTAGACCTTTTCCTAAAACACACACACACACACACACACACAAATAAAATAAATAAATAAATAAATATAAATAAATAATTAATTAATTAAAAATAAAAAGAAAACTACTTTGCTAGAGTACAAGGTCTCCTGCAGCTTTTCCTCATAAGCCTACCACATGGTCTTCTTTTACTCTGAGTGAGTGTGGAAGTGTTCCAACATTAGAGTGATTGAGTATTACGCAATCTGAGCTTAGTTGTCTCTAGGTTTGAAGAAAATTAATGTACAACCAAGTCCTAGGAAGAGCTATGTGGAGAGCCTCATTCCTCTCTGCTGGCAGTGGAGACAGCACACAGTGCTAGCAGAGTCTTTCAGGGTCAACTACCATATAATAGACTAATCCAGATTTAGTTTTGAGCAATGTTTAATAATTTTTAACCTGTGATCAGAACATCAGACAGGGGAATGGTAAATACTGAAAGAAGAAATTCGCCATTCACACAATTCATTTATTTTGTTAATATATAGAGTATATAAAATTATACAGAAAAGATAATTCATTAGTAACAGATAAAATTTGAACTCAGAGAGCTAAATATTATTAACAATCTTGGTAAAAAGTTGAAAGATTAGGTTGACAGATATTTAGTCTATCAAGAAGTGTTGGTTTTATAGTGTAAGACTACTAAACCTGCTAACAGGGGCATCTATCTGTAAAGCTATCTTGGGAAACAATTTAGTAGTATGCCATAAAGTTGAAGATATGCCTATCTACAACTTAGAAAATGTGTGCATGTGCACCTGGGGACACATATAACGAAATTCATAGACGCTATGTTTGCATTATTCAAGAGACTAGTATTAAATAAAATTATGGAAGGTCATTGTTTCAGATGGAAATACTGCAGAAATCTCTAACAAACCAAACCAAGATTTCCTCAAGCTTAATGTCACATAGTTTTACTGAAACCTGAAGGAGATTTGAGCCTAAATCAGATCAGTTATTCCTGAAAACATGGAGGTTCCAGTTTACCATTGAGAGGAACACAAGGAAGTTTTCTCTCCTTTCAATTTTACAGAAAAATAACAGGAAGTATTCTGATGTTCACCAGTTTCCTTTTCCTTGTTTATTGTCCTGCCATTGCCCAAAGGGAGCTATCACTTTAACCTTTTAACCAATGCTGCAGAAATTCATGAATGTGAAATAAAAGGCAATTAAGCTATAGCTAAATTTTTTGCAATTTTGTTCCTATACTCTAGAAATATTGACACCATGTTCCACATTAATATAAATGAATCAAATATGGCAGGGTGCACTGCCATGGATGAAATTTAGGGGTCCAATTCTGAGAAAAAAAATGGAATTGAAAGATCATCTCCAATAGTTACTAATCAACACATGAAATGTAGAATGACATTGTTTAGAGTGGAGGTGGGAATTTGTAGAAAATGGTAAGTAAAGTCACAAAAACAATGACAAAGTCTTGAAAATAATTGTGAGATTGAGGAAATACAGTAAAGAAATGACATAGGAGGCTTCAAAAAAATTTTTTGGGCAGAACTGGGGATTGAACTCATACTCTTTTGTTTGCCAGGGAAGCACTTATTCTACTGAGCCATCTCCCCGGCCCATTTAAAAATTCAATTTAGTCTACAGCTTACTGAGACAACTGATTTATTTTGTATTTATAAATAAATGTAGGTTGATGTAAAGTTTTTCTTTGATATAATTAGAACAGATTCAAAATATTTATGCCTTCTTTATGGATAGAAAATAAAATTGTGCATTTTTATAGAGTGAAATATATCATTTTACATTTGATAATAAAATGTAACAAAGTTTTAATAAGCTAAAACTTGAAAATCATAAATTTGCTCAATGGCTTTTAATTTTTATTATAAAGTTAACTACTGAACTGCACACTGGAAGAAAGTTGACTTGATAATTTTTCTACACTATATTATAAAGGAATTCCCATACACGATAAATTATTTATAAGACCCCTATGTCTATGCTTGTCTGGCTAAGAAATTTTAGACTATGAAGGAATTGTTTTGAAAGAAAGATGCCATTGAAAATCTGCCACCTGGTGGAAATCACCTGGAAAGCATTAAATATTAGATTTATTTTTCTTTTCTTTGGTGGTTTTCTGTTTTACATTTCCAAAAAGCTCATCTAGTTAAAAACAAAGTGGAAAATGAAAGAGGACAGTATTTAATTTTTTTTCTTTTGTAATGTTAGGGATCACCAAAATTTGGACAAGGTATAAAAGTCTAAGTAATGTGAACAATATGGTACAATTTCTTTAAAATGCATAATCTTTACCTTGCAAGGAATATATCATAATGTTTTACAATGAATGTCATGAGAAAATATCTGCACAATAATTAATGGAGAAGTAAATAATCTAAAGACGTATTCATATTATTATTTTCAATAGATGTAAGAATCTTAAGAACAAATCAACTGTGAATTTGAACCAGATTTTGAGTATTTCATTAGGATTTAGCTCCAAGTGTCAAAAAAGAAATTTTTTTTCCTCATGGTGTTATGGATAGAAATAGATCTCACATCTCACGGTACTTAAATATTGATCTTCATCTTTGCACTGGTAAAGGAACATCGACACTGAAAACATGTCTGTGTCATTTTGCAATTTTATGACATTAAATTTCATTAGTGGATTAATTTTAGTTACTCATATCCTTGATCTTGTTTTAGTTCAAGATGAAAAATCTTAGTTGGGGGACATGACAGACTACTTACTAATCCGATGTTATAGTTGTTTTCAGACTTATAAGCTATGTACATTGAGATCATTGTGATCTAAATGATAGTTTATGGGAACTATGTGTAGAAAAAGGATTTATGCATTTATGTTCTGGAATCTATGAACAATTCAGCCACTTTCTCAAGTAGGTTTTCTCTTGCCTTTGAACATGGAGAAGTTCTATAAAAATGTTTTTTCAGTAATTTGAATTAATCTATAAAGGAAAAAGCATTGAAAGATAATTAAGTCTTAGATAAAATAATTCCTAGTGATTCATAATAAATAATCACAAGTTAAAATGAAAATGATGTTGCAATAATATACTTGGCTAGGGGAGATTGTTCCTTGTTTTTAATTTCAATGGCAGAAAAGGAGACCAGGCATATATGTTTCTGCATCATCATTTGAAGGACTTCTGGCAGAGTAAGGTAAAGAAAAATAGAATAAATTCTAAATGCATAGGGCAGGGCCAGGGAGATGGCTCAGCGGAATAAGTGCTTCCCTGGTAAGCACAAGGGCCTGAGTTTGATTCCCAGTTCTGAAAAAAAAAAAAAAAAAAAAAAAGAAAAGAAAAAACCCTCAAAAGAGTAAATGCATGGGGCCGTGGAGAGAGCTCAGTAGAACAAGCGCTTGCCTGGTAAGCACAGGGTCCTGAGTTCAATCCCCATTACCGCAGGGGGGAAAAATTTATAAATATACAAGAATGTTTTAAAATGGATACTTTCCTTTCAATGAGTCAATCTGAACCTTAGCTAGTAACTTCAGAGTAAAGTGAAATATTGTAAAATATGCTTACAAATATTGCATATCCACTTGTAGAAGTATCATTGCTAAGCAAGGTGAAAACTGAACAGAAAGCTAAGTGTAGTAATACCAAAACAGAAGCCAAAAAAAACTATTACCGTAAGGAGTATTTATGACATTCTGATGCAATTAACCTACTTACACTTGTAGAGGCCAAGGATCTAGCTCCATGGAGCAGTGCCTGTCCGATGAGCACAAGCTCTTGAGGTTCATTTGTGGCTCAAAAAGCAATGTACAGAAAAAAAGGAGATAATGAACTTTCTGAATCCAGGTAATCCAAACTGAATTCTCTCATTACTGTAAGCTTTATTCTTTTGATTTTCCATGAAAACCCACTCCCTTCTTGCTGACATATTAATTTGTTGCTACAAGATATGCACGCTGAGCTTACTACACCCAGAAACCTCATTTCCTTGTGAATTTCTGATAGGAAATCCAAAAGGGATATATATTTTTCACTCTTGTAATAATATCTTTACCCCAGGTTTTAATATACTTAAATTTTATACTTTAATAACTTACCAGGATACTTTCATAAACATAAATATGTTTATCTACAAAATACATTAAACTTTGTTAATTAATACATAAATATTGTTTTCTGTGTTTGAAATTCAATCAGAATTTTCTTTTTTGATATATATTTGCATGCATTAGTAACTATGAATGCATTTGTGTAGCTTTTTGTCTAAAAGTACAAGAGGTTTCCCTGTACATATCATATCATCACCTCTAAAATGGAAAACTATGGCTAAGTTACTCATCTCAGTGTTCTACCATTTTGGAAACATACAAGCAAACATTTTATTGAGGTCATATTTATTATCTATCTTATTATCTGTGTCACTTATTGCCTGGAATTGCTGCAATAAATATTTTTCATTTGTAGTGTATGATTTTCCCAACTCCTTATGCCCCTGCGCTTCATGATTTCTGTCTTTTTGTTTATTATAAAACTTAGATCCTCAGCAGTGTACCATTTCCATAGACCATTAACTTTACAGCATGCTGTGAGGTGATTCCTTTCAGTCATATGAACAATACACATGAAGAGAATGCTTGATTGCCATCATCTTATTTGCTATTATTATATTCACTGGATACATTTTGCTTACATGTGGGGGTGAGATTTATAGCCATGCAGATATACACATACATACCAATAGGACAGTGATAAATATTTATACAATTATTCATAGACACAAGTTCATTTCACACATTATGGTACTGTGATATATGAACGTGCATTTTGTTTCTGTTTTGTTTTGCATTACCAGAGATTGAACTTGGGGCCTTGTGTTTGCCAGGCAGTGGCATAAGCCATTGAACTATATCCCTGGCCCCAAGTAACATGACCTGTGTATCCAGTGTATAACAATCATATTGAGGGAGTTAATATTCCATTCTCTTGAATATTTTTATTTAATATTAACACAACAAACAACGTGAAATTTTAACACATTTTCAAAATGTATACTGATCAAGAAACATATTTTATATCCTCATTACTCCATTTTTGAAGAGTTTCTGCACCTCTATTCCTTATGTATAAAATATTATTATGGGGCGGGGAGATAGCTCAGTGGAATAAGTGCCTCCCTGGCAAGTGCAAGGACCTGAGTTCAATCCCTGGTTCTGCAAAAAAAAAAAAAAGTTATTATGAATTATAGTTATCATGAAATATATTTTTGGTTATTGTTTTATTGTGGTGTATAGCACTCGACCTTAATTCATTACCTGTCATTCAAGCTTCTGTTCTAAACGTTCTCCACAATTAGTAATCAGTATTACTCACCGTGATTCTTATTTTGACTTTTATTAGTCAGTGCTTGCAGTACATATTGTTTACACTCACTGTGGGGAATTAGTATGTATGTGTATATGTATATATACATGTATATAATTATTCATTGATATATATATATATATATATATATATATATATATATATATATGTCATATAGTTGCTAGTCAAACAGCTAGTCATGCACTGATCAAATAGTCAAATAGCTCAGGAGATTAAAGCACCTGCTTAGGCAGATGCAGCAGCCGGAGTTCCATGTCCGGTGTGTCATGCCAGCCCCACGTGCAGGAGATGGCCATTGAGACTGGGTGTGGAGGCACAAACCTGTAACCTCAGCTCTTGGCAGGCTGAACACAGTCAGATCACTACCAGTTCAGTCTACGTGGTGAGACCACATAGACCCTGTACTAAAATACAAAAAAGAATTATATATACATGTGTTAATATACTTTATATTTACTGTTGGTATTCAATGCGTGATTTTAATCTAAGAGACAACGTAATGCTGGCATTGGAAACTGAATTTTGAAGAATTCATACTCTTCAAGTATTTTGAAATAGTTTCGGAAGAACTGACATTATTTCTTCCTTAAAAATTTGATATATTCCGTTGAGATATAACCCAGTCTCAGACAGTTTTTGGTTAGGAGACATTATCTTACTGATTCAGCATCATTATGTGTTATTGGTCTATCTTTATGGTTCAGCTTTGATCAATCCATTAAGATGTGGTAATGGGAATGGTTAAAGAAATCTTCTGGCTGTACCTGTGCATGACAGACTTGTGGGTAGCAAGTCGTGAGCTGGTGAAGACTCACACCGATCAGGGTGGTAAACATCAATGGGCTTTGGTGGCAATAAAAAGGGAAACATAAGGAAGCGGTCAACTCAGAGAGGACTGCCAGGCGCCTGGAGTAGGCAGTGCCGTGCTGCTGCCATGGGTGCCTGAATCTCCAGGTTCCTACTGAGCCTCTGCATGCACCCAGCACCCACCACAAAGCACCCAGTGAGCTTCCAGACCTTCAGCCTTGGACAGTGGCGGGTGCCCATCCCTCCCCTTTTGTGGCTTCCATCTTCTCTGACTAAGTAGAAACTGGATCCTTCAACCCTCAAGAAAAGAGGACCTTTGTGGTTTCTTCCGTCCCTGATCTCACAGACTACACTGGGGATGCATCAATCCAATGCTCAGTCCGTGCTCCGGTCCCAAGTATGAAAGCTAAACTAATAGATTACCTTGCCTAGTGAGGTATGTATATTACACATATTCTCCTCTAGAGGACATTATTTAGTGTATTGGTTTATATTTGTCCAGAAATGTATTTGTTTCTTTGAGTATTTAAATTTATTCACATATATTTGTTCAAACTAGCCTTTCATGTTTCTTTCTGCTTTGTTATTCAGTACATGATACATGATGTATTATAAAGGGCCCTAAAAATGAGTGTATCAAATCCACGTTTATTCTTTAAAATATTTATATTGATGAATTATTAATTTTAATTTTATGAGTTTTATTCTATTAAGCAATGAGTGCTTAATAGGAAAAAATCACAAAAATGAAGTATTGCATTTTTAATGTTTATTGACTACTTATAAAAAAATCAAAGTTTTCTACATGAAATGGTTTTTGACTTACAAAGTCTAACAAAGAACAACAAAAATAAATCCCTATATGAACTGCAATAAAGATATTGATAGCACTTTACAAAACAAATATCTTGACTTCACTTTTCACACCCAAAGCAATCTCCACACATGACAACAGCACGTTCCATAGACACTTATGACAAATGTCACTTACACTGACAACACACGTATTTTACTCTTTTGAACTTTTTGGAGGACATACTTGACATTTCTCTGGTTTGCTGTTTTTCAGGAGAAGGTTTTATATTTTGCAATGTGTAGTTAGAGGAACTGAAAATATCAATAAAATAAAGAATTGAATGAATAATGTTTATTATGCCTTTAGAATAAACATCGACATTTTCACAGCCATTATATACTTGATTATATACTTGATTATAAAAACTGAAATAACATTAGGAATAATGACCATTGCAAACTACATTGTAAACATGAACAAAAGTCTACCACGGAAATTATCTTTGCTTAATCTGTCACAACCAAGGAAGTCACCAACTATGACAACTGCGTGAGCCATCAAAAGTCCTGCCTTCAAGATCAGGATGTGTGCTTAACTTTCCCTCCTTATTTGACAGCCATTCTTGTCACCTCTCTTCTCTTCTTATTTTGTCAAGACCTTCATGCTATGTTGTACAACATACACTTAACAGGGAAAAAGATATCAGCAAAATAAAATATCAGTTGTGTACTGAGTGCATTTTTAGACATCAACATTGTCATATCACTTGTTTACTTGTTTCCAAAACCTAAGAGATAACATCAGAAATAAAAACCTCAGGACCAGGATTATTCCTCCGTGACACAGGGCCTGTCTGGCAAGCACAATGAGTTTGATTCCTGGTAGAAAAAAGAAATAAACAAACAAACAAACATGAAATCCTCTGTGAACTACAATGAAAACACTAATTGAGCTTTACAACAAGAAGTATCAGTGCTTCGGTTGCCCCATCCCAGGCAGCTTTTATATATGAAAATCATGTTTCCTATAGAAATAATACTTACACTATTATAGCCTATGTTTTGCTTACCTGTATTATCTTTAAGAGCAAAGTTAACATATTTTTTATTTTCCTGTTCTTGCAATGAGTCTTTGGGATGCTGCACCTGTCGCTTCATCTGTCATTTCTGCAGTGTGCTCTGTAAGGCTTTTTCATAGTTCCCTTGGAAAATGTTTTGTTTTTACTCTGTCATAAATGATCTCTTGGGTTCCAGTGCCAATACTTTAAGATTTTTTTCCTCTGGAGTTTTGCACTTGTTATTTTCTTTGTAAAATATCAAACTATTTATGATGCATATGCTTTAAGTTACACCCAATAATTGGCCCATGTTTTGTACTTAGAGTGGTATCATACTTGCTGCATAACACATCAGCAGCATCTACTTGTCTTTGGTTTTCTTATAGAAAAGTTCCATTGAGGATTCCTTTGGGTTGGGGTTTCCCTATCAATATTTTTTATCATAGTGCAATGTTGATGTCAGAAATACTGGTTTGTTTTTCTTTGACATGGAAGAGGCCAATGTAACTCTTTCTGAAATCCAAAGATTATACTACATAGTTCTCTATTTTTAAATTGTAAAATTTCATTTAGAATTTCTGCTTTGTTCTTGAATGCTGATCTTGGTCAACTTGTGCTCTGTTAGCAAACATAATATCAATTGGAAACCAATGAAAAATTGCTAAATATCACATTCTGATTAGTTCAGGAGATGAGCTCAACAAATATATTCACAGCATCACTCAGTTTATTACTAAACAAACAAGGACTGATGGCTGAGTGCCAAGATAAATTTATAAATTTAAGCACAATAAATCTTCATATCTATAAGGCACACATTGTATGCCATATTTCGACTCATCACTTTTCCTAACCATTTTACATTACTGTGATTACCATGAGAAATCCCCGCTAAGTACAGAGGACATAGGAATGTTTTCAGTTAGCTAGTGAGGTATGATTACAAAGACACATTTAGTAGGTCTACTGATGCATGCAGAATGTTTTACTTCCTTGTGTATTTCAAAGCATTTTCTATCATTTCTTCTCTTATAACGTTCAACACTGATTAGCAGTGCTGGCATTCTGCCCAATGTTTCACCCCTACCAAAACTATCACAGTATCTTTAGACCTACTAACATTGGATCATTCCATTTGTTTGCATGACAATTTTGCAACATTTTTCCTAGCAAAATGTATACTCAAATTGATTTTTTTCTTCATCATCTGAATCTAGGAGATCTGCATCAAGTGGTTCTTATTACAATTCACTGTTACAGCACATTTGGCTCACATGGTCCATGTCTAAATCATCAGCATCATCCATCTACACACACTTCTATTAAGAAAGTGCACATTTTGCCACAGTAGATCATCTTCATTATCCATGCACAAGCAATCACATGATTCACTTTTGACCTTCTCCAAAACTTGCAAATCTGTTTTTTCATTCATGGGCCATAATACTGATTGGGCTAATTCTGACAGAAAAGAATAAGGAGAGGGAAAACTAGGAGGAGGAGGAGGAGCAAGGTGAAGAGGAGGAGGGGGAGGAGAAAGAGAAGAACAAGAAGAAGAACAAGAAGAACAAGAAGAAGAAAGAAGATGAAGAAGAAGAAGAAGAAGAAGAACAAGAAGAAAAACAAGAAGAAGAAAGAACAAGAACAAGAAGAGGGAGAGAACCTCTTTTAACCAATACTGAAGTGGTATAGGGGTATAGGATTATTATACTCTGTATGATGCAAAGTCAATCACGTGGAGCTCCCACTGGGGGAATCTTGGTCTGGCACACTTGAGCACATGTGTTCATTTCACCTATTGTGGTACGCTGTGCATAGACACAGAGATTCCTTCCTGTGTGCCTCAATCAAAGGTAGTAAAATGCAGAGCCAGGTATTATTACACTAAAATCAAACTTCACAGCAGAAAATCAAGGCATAGTTTCAGAGCCAATGTTCTATGCTATGAACGCTTCATTCACCCATTTGTAAAGTTGTTTACTTGTTTTTCTTTAATTTTTAGATATTGTCAGTTAATATTGACTTAAAACTTCTAAAACAACTCTTAATTGTGTTGACCTTCTAACATTTTTGTGTTTATTTTATTTATCATTACTCTGATTTTTAAGTGTATATACGAGACATGTTTACATTTATCTTGTGGAATTGTTACGTGTATGCGAACTTAATCAGTTTCACACACCAGCCTCTTCTGCTCCTGTTCTCTGCATGCTCCTCTCACCATCAAAAATTCCAGCACCCTAGGTCCTATCACCATTAAATTGTTTGCACATGTGATGTCTAAACTTTTGTTTCTGGTTTACTTAATGGAGTGTGATAATCTCAAAATCAATTCATTTCCTTACAAAGGACTCAAATGTATCATTTTGAGAGGTAAGATATGTATACATATATGGTGACATATATGTATATATGTATGTATATATATTATATACGATGTGTGTATATCTATATGCAGATAATTTAGCAATTGAGTTACCATTGATATGACTATGCATGTATCCCTGTACTAAGGTCACTTTTCTTTAGCAAAGTTATCCAGAAAATGAATAGGTGAGTTAAACAGAATTTTTATTTTTGGTTCTTTTAAGAATGTGTAGGAGCCGGGGAGATGGCACAATAGAATAAACACTTGCCTGGCAAGTGAAGAGGCCTGAGTTCAATCCAGGGTTCCATAAAAAATAAATAAATAAATAAATAAATAAATAAATAAATAAATAAATCGAAAGATCTTATAGCTCAGCGGACTAAGTACTTGCTTAGGTAAGCTCAGGAACAAGGATTTGATCCCTGGCTCCGCATGATGCGCCGGCCCCACCCTTGGGTGTGCTGAGCAGGAGATGGAGTCCAGGTGAGGTGGCTCGTGCCTGTAATCCCAGCACTAGGGAGGCGAAAGCAGGAGGATTACTATGAGTCTTGGCTGTATAGTGAGACCCTGCACAAAAAAAAAAAAAAAAGAAAAAAATGTGTACCGCACTGGCCCCACCCCTGGGGCATGCTGAGATGACGGTTGAGACTGGCTTTGTGGTGTGCGCCTGCAATCCCAGTGCTAGGGAGGCTGTAACAGTTGGATCACTATGAGTCTGATCTAATAGTGACACCCTACACACCCTGTTTACCCTTCCCTAAAATAGAAAAAAAATTTTAAAAAGGTCAACTTTGATTAGATCTTGTGAGCATTTATATTCCAACCAACCAAGCAGAAAGGTTCATTCCCCCTTCAACAACCTCAGTATCATTCATTGCTTTTTGAATCCTTTATAATAATCATTTTTACTGAAATTTGGTGTTGCTTTATTCCTCTGACTAATGAAAATGTAAAACATTTTTTCACATATGTATTGACTACTTGTACCTCTTCATTGCAGAAGTGTTTATTCATCACAATTGCCTGACTTTGGATTGAGTCTTATTTGAGGGTGCTTTCTTCTTATTTTTGTTTTTAGTTCTTTCCCCTTTTCCTTCTTCTTCCTCTTCTTCCTCCTTTTATTCCTCTTCTCCCTCTCCTTCTGCTTCTATTTCTCCTTCGTCTTCTTTCTGGATATTAGTATTATTACAAAAAGTAACCAGCTAATATTTTTCCTATTCCACAGGTTCTCAGCTCATGCTGTGTTTGATTCTCTGCTAGGCAGAAGCTTTTCTAATTTGATATATTTACAATTTCTTATTCTTATCATTCCCTGAGCAATAGAAGTTTCGTTTTATAAATGGTTCCTTAGACCTATGAGCTTAAGAATATTTTATATTTTATCTTACAGCAGTTTCAGTTTTTTATTATTTTAGAGAGAATTGAAAAATAATATATTGGATGCAATACACAATTTCTAAGAGCAAGATGGCAGGTATTTAACTATGGTTGTTATATTACACATTGTGATGTTCAGTGTAACTGCTCAGATTACCAAATATAAGAACGTAAAATTGGTCAAAATAAAAAAAAATTAGGTATTAACTGAAAACTTCAAAACACCAATAGAAATGAGTAGTGTGATCATGTCAGCTATGCTGTATATATACATATATGACATACATGATTCTCCCTTCTTTTTTTCCTTCATCCCAAATGTGCATTCCTTTTAAGAAGTTTCTTTACTTTTTTAAAATCTTTTTGAGACAAGAGTCTCACTGTGTAGTTCACGTTGCCCTTGAGCTCACTTTGAAACACAGGCTCACTTTGAACTCACCAGGGTCCTCCTGGCTCAGCCTCCCTAGAGCTGGGATTATAGATGTGTGCCATCATGCCTAGCTCTCCCTTCTTTTCACTGTCTCTCATTGGACAGTTGAGGAATTTTATAATTTCTTGACTCAAATTTACATACATATATCAAATTATTAGAAGTTATATATATATATCATATTATTATTTATTACATAATATATTTCTTATATGCTATATATAATTTATTGTAGTTTGCTGGTATCATTTTTGCTTTTCCCAATTCAAATTTAATTTCTTTTATTTAAAAATTTGTTTTGCCTTTTGGGGGATACATTGAACTAAATGCTTTATCAGTCATATTTGTTCTTTTATTGTTTAATCATTTTAATGAGAAAAAAGAATATAAAAATGAAACAGTTTGAAAACAGATTAATAGGACAGTTACAATAATTAATACACTGCATATTGTTGCCTTCATAGTAGTTATTCATAGGACAGGACGCAGACGTGATATCTTGTCTAAATAATATTAGACAAACCTTTCTTCTCATTGAATTAAGAGAAAGTAGCTATTTATCTATCCTATCATATATATATATATATATATATATATATATATATATATATATATATATATATATATATATATATAAAAAAA
>PVKA01037704.1:0-20808 GCA_004027165.1 Ctenomys sociabilis | reverse complement strand
TCTACCTAGGTCTTAACCATCCAGCAGAAAAGTACAAAAGTATAAAAATGAAGTATACATCGTGAGCCCATAATATTAAGCTGAGCTGTAAATGGATATGGTCGACAATTTCTTTGAATAACTCCCTATGGTTGCAGAATGCTGGACTGTGTTGGATTGTGGTGTCGAGTTCAAGCACCTAAGGTAGTTGAATGTCAATAGAGTGCCCACTTTTGATAGGTGTAGACAAAGGAAGGGTTGTAGAAAGAAAAAATCATGTACAGTTGGGATAGATAATGCTGTGCTTCTACATAATTCTATGATAGGCAAGATCTGCACTAATGGTGGTTGGACTGGATATTATGTCGGCTTTTAGTGCTATGGTCATCCACTAGGTAAATAATTATTGAATTTTTGGTATAATTCAGCTATAAAAAAACCTGTAAATAAAATATCATGTATGCACCTTGTACAATACCAAAACGTTATGAAAACAGTTTGCAATGTGTTAATTCATCGACTCTGTATGGTTAAGGTGTTTTGAAACTGTCTGATTGACATTTGTATTTTAATAAAATAAAAATAAATGAAAAAAAGAAGAAGAACCTACTGTACTATGTAGTTCAATTTTTCATACAGATGAGTTTGAGAATAAGAGGGGTACACAGACAATCCAGCTAGTAAGAGCTAGATCTAGGTCTTTCAAAACCTCTGTTCAGCTCAAGGAAGCAAGTGTTGGAAAAGGGAGATAGCTCAGCAGCATAAGCGCCTGCCTAGTAAATGCAAGGTTCTGAGTTCAATCCCTCATACTGCAAAAAGAAATAAATAAATTTTAAAGAGAAAAAAAAAAAAAAAGCTTCTCAAACTTTGACCTGAAACATGGACTGCACTACTCGCCACGAAAGTGTTACACGTCAATGGCCCAGCAGTGTTTTATCTCTGTGTGGGAATGAGCCATTTTAAAATGGAGTTTTGGGGCTGGAGACATAGCTCAGCATTCGAAGCACATGCCTGACAAGCACAAGGACCTGGTGCTGGCCTTCAATCCCTGGGTGAGCCTTGAGAAAATGGGCATGGTGGTGCACACCTGCATTCCCAGCACTGGGGAGGCTGAGACTGGAGGACAGGACCATTATGAGTCTGACATGCTTAGTGAGACCCTGTACCAAATAAATCAAAGATTAAATAAATAAAATGTAACTTTACATACTCCACAGTCATTATACAATAGAAAATTTAGATATCAAATTATTTTGTAATATGCAAGTGGATTTTTGGTAAAGTTGTGAGAGCTACAGTTTAAGTATATAATTGTGGCATTTCTAAATTTGGTTGCCATGTATAAATATACTTAATTGATGTTCTACAGAGAAATTTTCTGCCATATTGCATGAAATCATTGTAAGTTCTTCCATTTTACAGTTGGGAAAACTAAAGCCAATAAGTTTCCCAATAATATACTCCTTCAAATTTACATTAAAAAAAGAAATAACTTCTGAACTAAAAAAGAAATCTCTGAATTAATA
The DNA here is from genome assembly GCA_004027165.1 of Ctenomys sociabilis. Taxonomy (NCBI): domain Eukaryota; kingdom Metazoa; phylum Chordata; class Mammalia; order Rodentia; family Ctenomyidae; genus Ctenomys; species Ctenomys sociabilis. Next base: position 19,303 of record PVKA01037704.1, on the reverse strand, counting down.
GAAATGAAACAAATACAGAAACATATAGATGAATTCGTGTCAGAAATAATCTCTGAAGTAAAAAAAAGAAAGGTAACTATAATGAGAAAATTAATAACTTCCTCTTAATAAGACACTTAAACTCTCAATTGTAACCATGCAAAACCGTTTAAGAGCAAATGAAGATAGAGTTTCAGATCTTTAAGACGGTGTCACTACTAGTGAAAAGGCAAAAGAATATATCTTCAAAGGATCTAGGATGCATGAAAAATTAATTCATCATGTGCAAGACAATGCAAACATTAACAACGTGAGACTAAGAGACATCAATGAGAAAGAAGGAGTCAACACAAGTGATACAAAAAGAATAGCAGAAACTTCCCAAATATGAGGAAATAATCTGACATTTAGTTAACCAAAGAATACAGAACACCAAATAACATCAACCCAACTAAAAGCACACCGAGAAATACAATAGGCAAATCCCAGAAATCCATCATACAAACAATATTTACACTTAAGTGGACCCCACTTGAAGATATACTCATAACTAAAATAAATGAGGCCCACATATCATGTGGTCTCCCTGCTATAAGGACTTATAAGAAAACATACAAATAGAAAGGCATAACACAATTAAAAAGAAAGCAAAAACTAGAGGACTGGACAACAAGGAGAGCGCAAGGAGAAATGCTGTGAAACATGAGGAGCAAAGCTATACATTTATATGCAAAATATGGCTAAGGCAATAATCCTGGGAAACATCAGCAGGTTTTAAAACTAGCACTTAATTCATAGAATTCTCACCCTGACAAACTACATATGCTAATACCTGTGAACTAAGCAACTGCACTGAAGGTAGCAATGTGTAATAGAAGAGTCAGGGTTAGAATGCCTCTCATTCTAGACTTCTAAACACCTACTTCTTGTCATGACATAACAGCTATGATTGTACTATCTCTCAAGTAAATGTGTGTTTAAAAGAAAAGGCTAATAAATGAAAAAAAAAGACACAAGAAAAAAATTTCACAGGACTGTTCTGCTACAGTGCTGTATATGATTTCTAAATTTCTCTGCAAAAATATGTAATTCTTTTTTCTCCATATTCTGTAGGGACTTAAACTTTAATATATCAATACTGGATGGATCAATACTAGTTCCATGATATGCCTAAGATGTTTGATATTCAAAGACATACTGAGGTTAATCCCAACTGCATATGTTGTAAGGCAATAATAAGCTTCTCTTCTGGAGGGTTAACAACCTAAGTTTTCAGCCAAAAAGCTAGAGAAAAAGAAGGGCTGTAAGGACAGCCAACATTTTTGCCCTAACCTTTCAAGTTCAGTGAATACTCAGGATATAGGAGAACCTTACTGTAACATCGTGTAACTCAATTGTGTCCCAAATTTTCTGACCAAGAAGATTATGGGGCCACGGACATGATCAATAATGTACAGTGTGCCTAAGGAGAGTCACATGGAGAAAGGGCATTCTCTCAGGCTTTCACAGAGAGCAAATTCATCAAGCAATGGCCATCACTCATCCACATGGCTGACACTGACAAGAAATCTGAAAACTGAGTTACAGGATAAATCCTGAGGAGACTTGCCTGACCTTGTCAGATACAAAGCTACATTTCTTGTTATATATTTCTTGCTTTATCTTGGTCATAACCATCCAGCAGAAAGGTATAAAAACAAGGTATACAACTCAGAAACATTTCTGTGCAGTGCCTGGCTGTGATTGACAGGCCATGCCCTGTGCATACTGGGTTTGCCTACCCAATATCCTGCTGCAATCCCACCCCAAAAAAGAGGAGCAAACCAGCTCCATAATGAGCCTTGTTGATTAGCTACTCCAGGGGCCCTCAGCTTTGTTGTTTGAATCCTTCACTCAAGAACGTCCATTTTTATATTGACTTTTGTGACTATTGTGGTCTGCAAGCACCAAACTACTAACACAGACCCTTTCTAAGAGATTATACCACACAGGTACATACATGGTCCCACTCCTTGGGCCTCACATGGCCCAAACTCAGGTTTGCCCTGCTCCGAATTTTAACCATGACCATGTCTCCCTGTTTCCAGGCACAACTGACCCGGTAATATCTCTAGCAGTGGTAGGATATGCCACAGGCTGAAAATGAGGAACTTGGGGCTCAGAGAGAGAGATGCTAATTTTAGGACATTACTGAGAGTAACAGCAAGGAATCAGACTGAAATCCGCACCAAACTCAGGGGCATCCTATAGAGCAACCCGGTAAAAGCACGAATCACACTGAAATTTCTTTCCATGGAGGAGCTGAGAAAAAAAGGAAGTCCATGAAGGGGAAGATTTAGCACAGGAAACCTGAAGTAGGGCATGAAGTGAGTCAGCTCTTCCACCCTGTGGCCCTGACCATTCTCATCTGTGCTGATTCCAAGAACATGGCTCCAATGAGCTACACAGGAAGAGCTCAGGGCCTATCTCTGCTCAAGCACCTACAGCAGGAGCCTGCATTTTCCAAAGAGCATCTCCAGGTCTGGGGGAGGATGACCATGGTGAGCACAACCAAGCTGTGCAGATGGATGGGCTAGGCAGAGAAAAGACCTGTGTGGAGGCTCTGAGAGGAAGAACCAGCCCTGAGCACTGTCCCCTAGGAGGAACCAGCTCAGGAACACATCAAGTCTATTTTGCTTCTCTATCCTGTTCCTCAGAGATGAATAACAAGCCGGAAGATTCAAAAGGAGGGGAAAGCCCAACATCACACATCTGCCTGACCCAGACACATCCCTGGCAACATAGCACAGAGGCTGGTGGGGAAGGCAGTTCCCACTCATTTGGAGTAGTACTGTGACAACTCATGATGGGCAGAGCCAAGTCCTGAAGTTTTCACGCAATTGTCAGTTGGGTCTGAAGGGGAGTGCAATCACATCTCTCTAAGTCACCATTATCAGATTTTGGAGAAGCCATGATATATACCCTGACAGCCCTTCTCTCCTGGGTGAGATGGGAAGACAGGAATGGACACCTGATCTGTGAGGGGCCCCACCCCACAGCCAGACTCTGGCCTGTCAGGAGACCAGGGAGTCAAGAAGTCTCTAAGGAGGAGAGGCTCCGAGAGGAAGAACCGGCCTTGTGCACTGTTCCATGGAGGGGCCAGTTCAGGAAGACATCAAGTGTATTTGCTGCTGTGTCCTAGCTCTGAGAGATTAATGACAAGAGGGAAGACTCAAAAGGAAGAAAAAAATCTGACAGCAGACATCTGCCTAACCCAGAAACATCCCCGGCAACACAGAAGACTGGCTTATGGGGAGGGCAGTTCCCGTTCATGTGGGGCGGTGCTTGTGCCGAGTCATGATGGGCAGAACCCAGTCCCAAGGTGCCCACGCATTTGTAAGTGGGATCTGCAGATCAGTGCAGTCACGTCTCTCTAAGAACCCTCGATCAGCACTGGAGAAGCTATGTGTACCCTGACAGCCCTGCTCTTTCTGGGTGAGGGGAAGACAGGAGAGGACATCACAGTCTGGGAGGGACTGTACACCACAACCAGACCACGGGCCATCAGGAGACCAGGGGCTTAGGAGGCTTTGGGGAGGAGAGGACCTGCTCGGGCTCCAGGGTGAAGCTCTCACAGGGAACTTTCTTCCAGGTATGATTGTGGTCACCAGGACCCAAGCACAGGCAGGTAAGTATGTCCTCCTATTATTCCGGATCTCTTTTCCTGGGGACAAGATGCCAACCCTGGCAAGTAAGGATGGAGTCCAGCATGTTTTGGTGGGTGATAGGAGGTCTGGAGGTTCCTGGGGCTGAGAGCTGGGGTCTGAAGGAGGAGGAAGGTCCTAAGACTCAGCTTTCATTTCTGTGCAGGGACCTTCCACAAACTGCAGCTCTGGGCTGATCCAGGATCTGTGATGCCACTAGGAGGAACTGTAGACTTATGGTGTGCAAGGAGTACAGAGTTCCAGCAGTGCCATCTGCTTAAAGAGGGTGTCTCAGGGTCATGGAGGACACAGATGTTCAAAATTCTGATGAACACTGCCAAGTTCACCATCCCGTCCTTGAGAGCACGTGATGCAGGGCGATATCAATGCTACTGTCACAGCTCTGCTGGGTGGTCAGAGCACAGCGAACCCTTGGGGCTGGTGGTAACAGGTAAGAGGACATTGATGGAAAAAGCTACCCTCTTCCCTTAGGAAGAGGTCTGCTCTAAGGGAGTTGCCTTCTTACAGCCCAAACTTGGGGCAAGTTTGGCAACGTGACTTCATTTGACATGCTGCCACTGTCCATCGTAGGACTCTACAATAAACCTAGCCTTTCAGCCCTGCCTAGCCCTGTGGTGAGCGCAGGAGGGAATGTCAATCTCCAGTGTGGCTCTACGGTGGGATATGGCAGGTTTGTTCTAACTGAAGAAGGGATAGCGAAGCACTACTGGACACTGGACTCACAGCCAGGCCCCGATGGTCAGGTCCAGGCCATATTCCGTGTGGGTCCTGTGATCTCCAGCCACAGGTGGACCTACACATGCTATGGCTATGACAGGAGTCAACCCCAGGTGTGGTCAGAGCCCAGTGACACCCTGGAGCTCCTGGTCCCAGGTGAGTAAAACATAGCTTTACCTTAAATGACAGAGGGCCAAATCTAGCCCCAAGGCCATGGACATGAAAGAAGCCAGGGATCCTGAGCTCAGTTACAGAGGGACAGGTAGATAGCTACACCCAAGGTAGAGGGACACAGTGAGACAGAGAGAGGGAACATTAGATAGTGGGGAAGGAGGATCCCCCAGGTGGGTCCTCAGGTTCCTGCAGCTCCTTATGGGTCAAAATGAATAACAGCTATTCAGACACAGACAGTGCTCAGTGCAGAGCATCCCTGACACTTCCTCTCTTAATTCCCCACAGGAACCCTCCCCAAGGCCTCATTCTGGGCTGAGCCATCCCATGTGATCCCCTGGGGAAAGCCCGTGACGCTCTGGTGTGAGGGGACCCTGGAGGCCCAGGAATACTTCCTGGATAAAGAGCGGTGGACAGCAAATTGGGACAGACAGACCTCAGCTGCACCCAGGAGCAAGGCCAAGTTCTCCATACCATCAGTTACAGAGCACTATGGAGGGCGATATCATTGTTATTATTGGAGTTCTGCTGGCTGGTCACAGCCCAGTGAGGCCCTAGTGCTGGTAGTTACAGGTAAGAGAACACTCAGGGTCCCAGGCTATGGCTCTCTCCTCACATATGATTCTGCTCTGAAGGGTGTCCACTCTCTCAGTACAGCCATGGGTACATGTTAGTCCACATCACACACTACCTCCCTCTCTCCTAGGAGTCTACAGCAAGCCTAGACTCTCAGCCCTACCCAGCACAGTTGTGACCACAGGAGGGAACATCACCCTCCAGTGTACATCACAGAGAAGATTTGACAGATACATTCTGACTGAGGAAGGTGGAGACAAGCGTTCCTGGACACTGAACTCACAATACAACAGGGGGAATTTCCAGGCTCTGTTCATTGTGGGCCCTGTAATTCCCAAGCACAACTGGACATTGAAATGCTATGGCTATGACAAGAAAAACATGCAGGTGTGGTCAGAGCCCAGCGATTCCCAGCAGCTCCTAATCTCGGGTGAGAAATGCCAGGCTAATGCAGTACATTTTCAGTAACTAAACACATTGAAAGACCCCACACTTGGTGAACCACAAGCTGACAGTGGGTGAGAGAATTTCCTGAACATGAGACTCTAAGCGTGATACCCTCAGAGCAGGACAGAGGACAAGGGCATTGCAGGCCCCAGCCCTTCAGCTGGCTCTTCCTCCCTCCAGGGTTGTCTGGGAATCCCTCCCTCCTGACCCAGCAGAGCTGTATCCTGGCCCATGGACACAGCCTGACCCTCTACTATAGCTCTGACATCAGCTATTCACTTTGTCTAAGCAGGGGGTAGGTGACCTTCCACAGCTCCCTACCTGGCAGCCTCAGGCTGGGGTTTTTCAAGCTGACTTCATCCTGGGCCCTGGGAGACATGCCCATGGTGGCCGATACAGATGGTAAGGTAGATGCAGACTCTTCCCCAAGTGGTCAGCACCAAGTGACCCCCTTGACATCCTGATCCCAGGTGAAGAGCCAAAGGCTCAGTCAGGGACCCAGATTCTGCACAGACCCTGATGGTGCAGGTCAAGAGAAGATGTACGGGCTGGGAGGCCAGGAAGGGAGACAGTGAGATGGGAAGCCAGGAGGGGCAGATTTAGAGGAGGCAGGGAACAAAGATTCTCAGAGACAACTCTGCTGAGGCCTCTGCTTATCACAAGGAGGGCCATCCCTCACTACCCTCCTTCTCTCCAGGACAGCTCCCTGCCATACCCTCTCTCTCTGTGATTCCAAGATCAACAGTGGCCTCAGGAGAGAACGTGATCCTGCTATGTCAGTCACAGAGCCCGATGGACACTTTCCTTCTGTACAAAGAGGGAGCAGCCAATCCCCCACTGCGTCTGAAATCAGAGTCCCGAGCTCAGCAGTCACGGGCAGAATTCTCCATGGGAGCTGCAAGCTCAGCTCTAAGGGGCACCTACAGGTGCTATGGCTCTCAGAACTCAACTCCACATCTGTTGTCACAGCCCAGTGATGCTGTGGAGCTCGAGGTCTCAGGTGAGCTATCCTGTACATGATCTACTGGTACAAGGGTCCCTTTGACACTGCTCCACAGACAGTTCTGAATGGGTTAGAGTTAAGCATCAGATGGAGTGGGTTAAGTGCAGCCCTCAGAGGAGGAATACAGTTGGGTCCCCTCATGTATGGCCCCAGGACAACAACTTTGGGCTGGCAGAGTTTTCTATTGGACAGGAAGAGAATTGTAGTGAGCCTACACAGAAGACAGAGAGGTATGAGAGAATATGAATTCCTCAGGGGCAGCCCAGCCCCACATCCTCCTTTTGCCCATTCCCACAATCCTTTGGCACCTCATCCCTTGCCCTCAACACCCAGCCCCACATCAGGAGCATCCTGGGCTCTGTCTCAAAGTCCTATGTCCAGGCCGGGAAATGCTCAGCCCATTCTTATCGTGTTTCCAGTCACAGCTCCCCTGCTGTCCAGGCACACAGAAAGTGGAAGGCAACCAGGATCACCAGGGTTTGGGATTCGGGCTGCCTGGGCCAGTGTCCAGGTGAAGAAGGTGTTAAGGTCTAGTCTGGAACTTGCAGCAGTTGAAAAGGGGAGTAGGGAATTCAACCATTTACCTCCACAACATTCCTTGGAGGTCCTAAATATGAGCCACTCCTGCTAGAGTTTGGACCTCAGGGTGGAGAGTAGAGACACTGCTGGGAGAAGCAGGGGCAGGTGTTGAGCTGTGGGCCTGGTGCAGCTTCCTCAGGAGATGAGACTCAGACAAGACCCTTCTAGGTGGCTGGGAGGTCAGGAAGGGAGGAAGAGAGGAGGACAGGAGGTCAGGAGGGGAAGATTTAGATGAGGCAGAGAATGAAGATTCTAGGTATTCCTCAGTGTCTTCAGGGGACAAGAGGAGGCCTAACCCCAACCTTCAAGTTTCTTGGTGCTGAAAACACTGTGAGCCCTGAAATGAAGCCTCATAGGGAATCTTTCAAGTCCCCACGATGCAGGGGTCCTGTGTCTCTGTTCAGTAACAGGGACATTGTGCAAGGGAGGGGGCAGGGACAGGGTAGACTACTCAGCCTGTCTCTTCCCATCAGTTTTCAAGGCTGGAAGTCAGCACCTCCACGTTCCAGCACCCAAAACACCTCTTCCTGCTCTGAGGTCTACAGCATTGATTTCCTCTCTGAGCCTCAGTGTCTCTGTCTGTCCACTGCCTGGGGTTAGCAACCACATGTTCCACAACTGTGAGGGTTGGGATAAGGAGTCCAACAACCAATCATGGGCCTGGCACATAGGAAATAATCAACAAATCAGCACCGTGCTCCACTCACAAAGTCACTTCTGAGTTTCTTCCACTAGTTCATCACCAAGGACTGGCAAGGTACCTGAAGGTCCTGATTGGAGTCTTGGTGACATCTGTCCTGCTGCTTCTCCTCCTCATCCTCTTCCTTGTCCTCCAACATCAGAACAAAAGCAGGAAGGCAGGTAAGTCAGGCCTCAGACGATTTTGGGTCCCCCACAGCTTAAGTCATGATGCAACCAGCATTGGCACAGGACATGGTATGATGTAGCACAGAAGGCTTAGCTTGCCCTCTCCAGAAAGAACAGTTGTGGAATCCCACTCAGAACACATATCCCTTCCTGTGGGTGTCTCTGTTGCAGTCTGAGCTTCTCTACCTCAGACCCTGCGATCTGAGCCTTCCACCTGCCCTGACTGTGACCTAAGTGGTTCTGTCCTCCTGGCTGAGACTCTGTCATCTCTCAGCCCAGAGAGAGGCCGACTTCTCTCATCCAGCATGGGCTGTGGGGACATCACCCTGAGTCAGAGGTGTGCAGAAGCATACATTTCTGCCTGCAGACCCAGATTACCTGCCTGCAACCACTCACGGCCAAATGACACCCCTCTATCTCCCAAGCTCAAGCCCAGCCACTTCCACCTAGCAAGAAAATATTTATGAGAGGAAGATGTGTTTGTGTGAAGAATGCCCCATGGCCTCAGCATAACTAGGCTAGGGAGGCTGAGTCTTGGGGTTGAATCAGACTGATATGCAGACACTGGACATGAGGACATGAGGCACATGGACATGGAAGAGCCTGGGAGGGCTGAGAGATCCCGAGATTGTGACCAGGAGGTGAAGCCTCTTCTGTGCCTGCAGATGCCACAGTGAAGGACACAGAGCCTGAGGACAGGGTGGAGCTGGATGCTCTGGTGAGACCCCACCCCATCCAGAACACAGAGACTCCCTTGCTCCCAATTCATCCCAATGGTGCTGCTCTAAGTCGCAACACTTAGCTCTCAGGAACCTCACAGCTGAGTCCTCCCATCTGAAAGCTGAGGCCTCTGCCTCTGTGACTCCACCCTCTGCTGTTTCCTGTGACCTTGCGGTACCCTTACTCCAACACCTTTACCTCCTTCAGCCTCTATCTGGTGGCTCCCTGCCTCAGGGAAAGACCCTGAGGGAATGAGTCACCCCACACCCCCAGGTCTCCCTGACTCATGCTATGTGTCCTCCTTACCTGGCTCCATGGGGGCTGCAGATACCGGGAGGAGCACAGATCTTCCAGCCCTGAGTCACCTCGAGGTTGGAGCCCAGTGTGAGGAGAGCACAGCACTGAGAAAGAAAATACAGCAGATAAAGTGGTGGAGGGGCAGAAGGGCCAGTGAGAATCACAGGGAAGACACTGGGAAGGGGAGAACTGAGCAGAAGCCCGCATAGAGAAGGCCACACAAACCTTTAATGCACAGCACTGAAGACAAGCACAGGGCAGGAGCAAAGGCCCTAAGCAGGGTCAGGCTCCTTCAGGGAGATCAAGGAGTAGGGTCCTGGCAGGATGGTAGGGCAGCACTGCAGGAAGAAGTCACCTAGGAAGAGCATGAAGGTCCATGATGAAGGGACAGAGTACGGTTTAATTTCTGAAGGATCCCTTTGCCCATTGTATGGAAAACTGTGTGGAGGAGACCAGCATGGAACCAAGGAGACTCCATCTCTGTCTCTTCTCCATGCTACAGAGCCCACTTGATGAGGACCTCCAGGAAGTGATGTATGCTCAGGTGAAGCACTCAGCACCCAAGAGGACCATGGACACTCAGGTGGGTCTGGCACTCCTCAGGACCCAGTTTCCCCTTACCAAGCCTGAAACTCCTCTCTCCTCTCTCCGTTGAAGGTCGCTGCAGATGAGGGTCCCCAGGATGTGACCTATGCCCAGCTCTGCAAAAGAACTCTAGGACAGGGGACAGCTGCACCCCATTCCTCCCAGGATGGGATCCTACCAGCAGAGCCCAGTGTGCATGCTGTCTTGGAATCCACTTGCCCAGAAGCCATCCCCAAGTACACCAAGTGATACTTCAGCCAGGGACAACTCAGTCTCGAGAGATTCTGGGACCTTCTCAGAAGCATCTGATTCTACAGTCAGAGAGAGCTAATCAAAGATTATCCAACTATCACTGAGTGAAAGAGAAATGAATGCATGGGAGAGGCTGTGTGAAATGATTGATAAAGTTAATGACAGCATGATGCAAAGAACAAAGAAATGAAAAATTAAGAACCATGGATCAATATGTCAGAAAACACTCTTTAAAACTCAATAAACCCAGCTATGCTATAAAATCTTCTAGAAAAACAATGTGGAACTACTCTAAGTGAAGCTAAATATAAAAGATTAACTTTTCCTGGGGGATGCCATGTGCTTCAACATTAAGAAATAGCAGATAGAATAACAGATTACCAGTGTTTTAAAAGAACAGCCTGAAAATTTGTGAAAAAATTTTCCAGTACATTAGAAGGCATACAGGATCAACTAGTATGCTATGTACTATATGGAGGTAAATGTAAATAGAAAATCTGTATCTTTTCATGTACATTAAATCCATGGAATGTAATTTTCCAGTGAAAGTACTAATTAAGAAATCCTGCTAAAAACTTCCCATACACATTTGTACACTTAAGACACAGACATAACTGCAAGCTTATAGGTCTTTCTGGCAAAGAGAAAAAAACACTGCTACACATTTTAATCAGATCAGGAAAAAATCCTGATGCAACACTTCAGCAAGAAAACATAGAATGAGGGAGACATAAGACCCATGTCACCTATAGACTAACATGTAAGTTCCTAGAAAGAAATTCAACTCTAGCAATTTTGGGGGCTGAGGCAAGAGTATCACATGCCTAATGCCAGCCTGGGCAACACAATGAGATGTTGTGTCAGAATAAAATTAAAAGGATCCTTTGAGTGAAAACTTAAACTGCCCTCTTGAGACTGCTCAAGGTCCGCCAATCCAAGGCCCTGCACATGTGTGGGAGAGCTTCTGTGCTCTCCTGCTCCTGCCAGACAAAGCCCAGAACTTCCGTGTGAGAGAGAACTTTCCTCATACTCTATAGACCTCCCCCACGCATACGGAGCTAACCAGAGACCACCCTGTGAGTGAGAACACCAGACACGCTCTTAGGAGCCCACCAGACTTCCCTAAGCCCAGGCCCAGTGAGTATGTAGAGTATTTCTGAACTATCATCTTCCCCCCCAACTCATGCCCCACCAGACCCAACCCAGACCTCGCTTACAGACCTGGGGTAAAACTCTGCAGGTGAAGTCCCTGAAGTAAGACTAGGGTCATAACCACAAAGCTAATTCAGGAGCATACCAACTTGCCAGAGGGGCACAACAGGTTAACCTCCAAGGGCAGCAGCAGAAAGGAGCAGAGCACAGTAGCCATACCCAAGCCAGGTGCAACTGGATGAAATAGAACTTGGTATATAGTCGCCAGAATTTTATAAGGTGCTAAAAAAGCTCTACATCAAAGTTCAGTGGACAGTGTTATACAAAATGAGAAACAGAAGGAGCAAAATGCAAAGTCAGAGCCTGAACTCACCCAGAACAGAGAACATAAGTATAGCTGAAATGTCTGAATTAATAGCATCTGAAGTAAAGAAACAACAGAAAAGTATACAAGAATGCAGATCACAATTAATCATTGAAAGAAAAAATGAAATATATGAATTAATAGCGTCTAAAATAAAGATACAACTGGAGAAAGGTATAGAGATTAAGATGAAAACTAATCTCTGAGATGAAAAAAGAAATATCTAAATTAAGATCATCTGAAATGAATCAAATGCACAAATCTATAGAGGAAATCAGAAATAAACTAGGAAGTAAAAGAATTAATAATTGCTTCTCCAGAAAACACTGATAAACAAAATAGAGGAGATTAGCAAATCGATGGATTCCAAGAATTGGCAATACAGGAAAGAAATAGATCACATGAAGCAGTCAAAGAGATATAGAGGATATTAAAATTTTAATCACAAGTTTTCAAAACAGTTGGAGTGAAAGTGAAGAGAGTGTATCAGATATGGAAGATGACATCACAGCTAATGAAAAAGTAAGCAAATGTCTCTTAAAAACAACAAGGATGCAGGAAAGTGTATTTCATCACCTGGAAGACGATGCAAAGATGCTGCCCAGAGAGATGGCTGGTGGAATAAGCGCTTTCCTGGCAACTTCTAGGGCCTGATTCAATCCTCAGTTCTGCCAAAAAAAAGACAATGCAAATATGAATAACGTGAATAGGCATCAATGTGAAAGAAGGAGGTGATAAAAATGATATAATTAATAGCAGAAAACTTCCCAAATATGGGGAAACAATTCAGCTAACTGAGGCATACAGAACTCCAAATAACCTCCACCTAATTAAATGTACACCGAGACACATAATACACAAGATTAGAGAAATCCATTATGAGGCCAACATACTGAAAGCTGCTAGAGAAAAGAAACATCGCATATAAAGGAAAACCCATCACAATAATGGCAGAATTCACATAGCAAATGATGAAGGCAAATAGAGCATCGAGCAGAGTACTTCAAGTCCTCTATGAAAGAAATTCCAGCCCACAATATTATACCCTACAAAACACTTTTTCAAGTGTGGTGCAGAAGTGAAATACTTGCATAACAAAGAACAACTTAAAAATTTCATGATGACAAAGCCAAGACTACACAGACTGCTAAAAGATGAGCTAGAGTGGGACTAAAATGATCAGAACTCCACAAAGAAGAGAAGAAGGAAACCAATAAATAGGGAAAACAATGAAACAAAGAAGAAAAAGAAGCAAGCATCAGCAGGCAAATCACATGTCGATCATAAACCAATACATCTCAATTATAACCATGAATGTATATGGACTCAATTCACCAGTTTAAAGAAATAGTCTGACACAGTGAGTTAGGAAACAAAATCCAGCAATATGCTGTATAAAAGAAACACACTTAAATCATAAAGAAATTCATAGGCTGAAAGTCAAAGGACAAAAGCAATACTACATGACCCAGCATTTCACAAGAAAAGCAGGAGCAGCAATAATAAGCTCAGACACTCTCAATATAAAAGAATGATGAAATTCAATAAACAAGTTCACTATATTCTGGTTCAGGGAAAAATTCAAAGGAAGAAGTAACATTCATTAATATGTATTCACCAAACACAGGAGCACACTAGTTGTGACACAAATCTTAATGGGCATGAAAAATCTAATATACAAGACCACAATATTAAGAGGAGACCTTAACACACCCTTTTCCCAAAAATATAGGTCAACTGGACAAAAAATTGGCAAAGGAGTAGCAGAATTAAACCAGGGTTTGCAACAAATTCATGTAGTGAGAATATACAGCGTGTTACACTCACCAACAGCTGAATATACCTTTTATTCAGTTGCTCATGGGTCATTTTCTAAAATAGACCACATACTTCTCCATCTGTCATGCTTAAGTATATGCAAGAAAACAGATTATCCTATGCACATTATCTGACCATAGTGCAATGAAACTGGAAATAAATGAGACAATAAAACAGAAAAAAAATAAATGCAAGGAAATTAAACAACACCCTACTCAGCAAGCAAAGAGTCATGGAGGAAACTACACAAGAAATTCAACAATATCTACAAGTAAATAAAAATTCAAACTCAAATTATCAAAATTTAGGGGATGCGAGGAAAGCAGACCTCAGAGGGAAATTTATACCTGTGAACTCACACATTACGAAGAGGAAATGTGAACAAATAAACACTCTAATGTTGCACTTCCACAATCTAGAAAGAGAAAAATAAAGCAAACCCAGAACCAAAGGATGGGAAGAAATCATAAAAATTAGAGCAGAAATGAGTTCAATTGAAAAGAAGAAGACAGTTCTAAGCATTAATGAATCAAGAAGCTGGTTCTTTGAAAGATTAAATAAAATTGATAAGCCCCTACCTAACCTCATCAAAAAGAGGAAAGAAAAACTTCAAATACAAGCAAGAAGGAATAAAAAGGGTGTAATCACCACAGACCTGGTTGAAATTCAGAACATTATCAATAGCAACTTTGAGAATCTTTAATCTCACAGAATAGAAGACACACACGAAATGGACAGATTCCTAAAAAACAACAAATTACCAAATCTAAAACAAGATATAACTACTCTCAATAGCCCAATGCAAAAGAAAATGCAATAAGAAAACAAAGAAAAATCCAGATCCTGATGTATTCACAGCTGAATTCTCCAAGAAATTTACAGATGATATAATCTCTATATTCCTTAAATTCTTCAGTGAAATTGAAAAGGAATTAATCTTCCCAAATCATTTCTGGAGTAAAGTAATAAACTGATACCAAAACAAGGGAAGGATACAACAAAAGAGAACTACAGACCAAATTCTCTGATGAACATAGAGGCAAAATGTTCAATAAAATCCTAACAAGTAGAATACAGCAAATCATGAAGAAGATTATACACCATAACCAAGTAACATTCAACCTAGGGCTGAAAGAATGGTTTAATATATGCACATCTATAAATGTAATACACCGCATCAATAGACCAAATCTAAAAACCACATGACCATCTCAACTGATACAGAAAAGGCTTTGACAAAGTCCAACAGTCCTTCATGTTCAAAACCCCAGAGAAAAATTGGAAAAGATGGCCTCTAGTTCAGTTTGATGAAAGCCATCTATGACAACCCAACAGCTAATATAATTCATAAGAAAAGAGGAAAACCTGAAATCCTTTGACCTCAGATCTGGTACAAGACAAGCATGTCCTCTATCACCACTCCTATACAGTCCTTCATGTTCAAAACCCCAGAGAAAATTGGAAGATGGCCTCTAGTTCAGTTTGATGAAAGCCATCTATGACAACCCAACAGCTAATATAATTCATAAGAAAAGAGGAAAACCTGAAATCCTTTAACCTCAGATCTGGTACAAGACAAGCATGTCCTCTATCACCACTCCTATTCAATATAGTTCTGGAATCATTAGCTAGAGCCATTAGGCAAGAAAGACAAATAAAAACAATAAGAACATGTAAAGAAGTAAAATTATCATTATTTGCAGATGACATGATACTTTGGGAAGACCCAAAATACTCTACCAAGAAGCTAATATAATGGAAACCCAAATTCAGTAGCACAGCAATACACAAAGTTTATACCCAAGTCACTAGCGTACCTCTACACAATAACAAGAACACTTAGATGGAAATTAGTGAAACAATAACTTTACAGTAGCACCATGGAAAAATGAAATATTTTGGAATTCATCTAACTAAAGAACTCAAAGATCTTTTCCTGGAAAATTACAGTATTTCTAAAAAAAAAAAAGATTGTACAGGATTTCAGAAAATGGAACGACATTTCCTGCCCATGGATAGGAAGAACCAAAATCTTAAAGATGGCCATACTCCCAAAACTCATGTACAGATTTAATGCAATCACTATGAAACTACCAACATCATACCTTACCAACCCAGAGAAATCATATCTAAAAATTTTGGAACCAGAAAAGACCTACAATAGCAAAGGCAATCCAGGGCAACAAAGATAAGACAGGAGGCATTACACATCCTGACTAAAAAAAAAAAAAAAAGAAAAAAAAGAAATTATACTACAAAGCTACTATGAAAAAATCATCCCAATACTGGCAACAAAATAGACCTGAGAATCAATGGAATAGATTAGAAGATTCAAAAGCCTCTGTGAACACACTCAGCCACCTGATCTTTGACAAAGGGGCCAAGCACACTTACTGGAAAAAATAGCCTCTTTAATATATGGTAATGGAAAAACTGGTTCTCTACAAGGAGAAAAATAAAACTGGACCCAGGTCTATCACCATACACTAAGCTAAAGTCAAAATGAATTAAAGATCTAAACATTAAGCCGGAAACACTCAATCTCCTGGAAGAGAAAGCAGGAGGAACTCTTGAAGACATAGTGGTAGGCAAAGAGTTCATGAACAAAAATCAACTCGCATTGGTAGCACTTGAAAGAATTAACAGCAGGGACCTCCTCTTATTGAGAAGTTTTTGCATGTCAAAAGAAATTACCAACAAAGTAGAATGATAACCTACAAATTTGGAAAAATAAATATTAACTAATAAGCACTCAAAGGTCTGCTTTCTAGAATTTATAATGACCAAAAAATCACTTGCAGCCCTAAATTAAAGACCCAATCCAGAAATGGGCATCCAAGAACACACATTTATCAGAATATGAAATAAAAGAAGGGAATAAATATCTAAAAAAATGCTCCACATCACTAGCCATCCATGAAATGCAAATTAAAACAAAACTGAGATACCATCTCACTCTACAAAGAATGGCTACCATAAAGAAATCAACTAACAAAAAATGTTGGAAAGAATGTGAGTAAAAAGGAACCCTTTTCCACTAGTGGTGGGAACATTAACTGGTGCAACCATTATGGAAATCAGTGTGGAAACTCCTTAAGAAACTAGGACTGGAAATCCCATTCAAACCACCTATCCCCCTACTAGGAATTTTCCCAGAGGAACTGAAAACGTCATATCATAGTGATGTATGTATACCTATGTTTATAGCAGAACAATTTGTGATAGCCAAATCTTTGCAAAAACCAAGATGCCCATGACCTGAAGAATGGATGAAAAACATATGGTATTTCTATGCAATGGAGCTATAAAGAATGGTAAACTCAAAGTCTTCATATTGAATTTGATGCCACTTGAAGATATGCTCATGAGTGATGTAAACCACACCCACATGTGTAAATATCATAGTCTCCCTAGTATAAGAACTCAAAAGAAGAAATACAGAATTAGACAATAAAAAGATGGCAAAAAGGAAAGCTAGGAAATATGACAGGGGCAAAGCCATACATTTACTTGCACAAGAGGGGTAATGCAATGATTCTGAGATTCTTCAGAAAGCTTTCAAAACTAGCAGTTCCTACGTGGGATTCTCATCATGACTAAGCATATATGCTGATACTTGTGAACTGAGCGACTGCACTGAAAAGAGCATTGTGTAATAATGGGGTTATGTTTGGAATGCTTCTCATTCTGGTTTTTTAAACCAGAATGTGACATACTGCTTGTCATGACATAGCAATTATGGCCAGAATCTATCTCAAGTAAATGCTTTTTTTAATGGGTAATAAATGAACAAAAGAGAGAAGAAAAAATGTCACAGGACTGTCCTGCCACAAATATGTATATGGTTGGATTTCTAAATTTATGTGTTAAAATATGTAGCCATTCACGAACATTTTAATACATTTTATTTTTAATTCTTTTTCCATATTCTGTAGAGATTTAAAGTTTAACATATCAATACTAGAGGGAAAATACGTGCTCAATCTTATGCCTAAGATGTTTGATATTCACAGATAATGAGGTTAAACCCACCTTCATAAGTTTTAGGGCAATAAGCTTCTCTTCTGGAGGGATAACAACCTAAGTTTTCAGACCAAAAATTAGAGAAAAAGGAGGGCTGAAAGGACAACCAACATTTTTGTACTAGCCTTCCAAGGTCAGTGAGGACTCAGGACATAAGTGATCCTGTACTCTAACATCCTGTAACTCAGTTGTGTCCCAAATTTTCTGATCAAGCAGATTATGGGGCTACAGAGAAATGTGATCAATGATGTAGTATGTGCCTAAAGAGAGTCACATGGAGAGAAAATATTCTCTCAGGCTTTCACAGACAGAAAATTTGTCAATGGCCTTGACTCTTCCACAAGGCTGATACTGACAAAGGAAATACACAGTGCAGTACACAGTTTCAGGATAAGTCCCAAGGGAACTTGACTGACATTGTTTGATACAAAAGTTACCTTTCTTGTTATATATGTGTTGCTTTTCCTTGGTCTTAATAATCCAGCAGAAAAGTATGGAAGCAAGTTATGAAAAGTGAAGCCATGTTAATATGTTGAGCTGTGAAAGGCTCAAGTCATCAGATTCTGATATTGACAGTCCTGTGGATAACCCACTAATATTGTGGACTATTGGACTATATTGTAATATTTTGCTGAATTCATGCACCTTCAATATTTGGATGGCAATGTAATACCCATCTCTGACAAAAGTAAAGAAAAAAAAGGTGATATACATGTAGAATTGTTTTGTATCTGCATATGCAAAATACTTAGGATAGATAGAAGCTGTTTTCTCTTAATGCAGTAAGAAAAAAGATTTTCACTAATAGTGTTTGGACAGGATATCATGTTTACATCTCATGCTATGAATACCTACCACAAAGATGACAACATTCAATGTATTAATTGTTGTAACTCTCCTACCAACGTGTTTTGAAGCTATCTTATTGCATTTTTTCTCAATAAATGATAAAAAGTAATAAAAATAAAAGGCCTGCAAATGGAGCCATGGTGTTCTGAATTCAAACGCCAGTATTATAAGAAAAAAAAATGTTTTAAAAGTTCGTAGATGCACTCAGAGATTGGGCGTGATGATACATGCCTGTAATCCCTGGTCACCACTTAGGAGGCTGCAAACAGGAGCTTCACTACGAGGTCAACCAGTGTAGTGAGACTCTGTAGACCATATACTATATATATATATATATATATTAAAGAGAGAGAGAGATACAGTCAGTCCCTAACATAGGAATGAATTACATTCTGGGACAATGCTTCTAAATTGGATTCTTTGCATTCTGACATAGAGTTTCTTACATGGTACGCCTATGAAAGTTCTCAACCTGACTGTTCATAAGCCAGGGACTTAATGTACATAAAAAAGACAATGTATCATCTCCACAGTTGGATGCTTGAGTTTTTTTGTTTGAGTTTGATTTGGTCTTGTTTAATTTGGTTTGCTTTGATTTTGTCAGATTTGGTCTGGTTTATTCTGTTTCTATCTGGTTTCATTTGGGCTGGTTTTGTTGGGTTTAGTTTGGTTTGGTTAGAAAGGATAAAGTAACTTAAAATGTAAAAATTCAGCCAACATAATCAGACCCATGGATGGATGCATCAAAGTTTTCAGCACACTGAATGGATCCTTCACAATGAAAAAGAAAGTTCATGAGAATTGAAAGGGATTTTCTATCATGTGTAGGCATGTTCAAAGTGTCCCTGGCCAGCCTCTTTAACATGAAGTGATATTTATCTGTAGTTGTTCTGTGGCTAAGGCTTAAACAATTTAGCCCTTCCTAACATGGCACCTGGTGAAACCCTCTCATGTATGTCAAATGCTCTATGGGATTTCTCCTCCACTTCTACACTGCCATGCAGATTGAGTCACTTTGGGGTTGAACAACATGCTATTTTTGGCAGTCCAGTATAGCCAGGAGCTTTTCTTCGTACCAATCTGTTGTTCTATCCTGGAACTGCCAACCATTGTTGGCACTTGACATTCTCTGCCTTGGTGTTGGATTAATCACTGATCAGGTTGGTCAGTTCATCTGCTGTCCTGTGCTGAGATGAAACA